>JANHFL010005211.1:21290-35091 GCA_032468155.1 Oxyrhabdium leporinum
CCCGCCTGAATATATATATATATTTAATAAAAGAGAAGATTGTGTTGTTTTGTCAAAGTACAATCCCGGAGGAACATGCAAGGACCAAAGCATAGGGATTAATGTTTCGATCAGGCTAGGTCGGTGCTTGTCAAATTTGGCTACTTTAGGGCGCGTGGACTTCAGTTCCCCAAATTCCATGCTGGCTGGGGGATTCTGGGAGTTGAAGTCCACACATTTTAAAGTGTCCTGGACCGCTAATAAAGATCTGTACAGCAGTCTTGCAATCTAAGGAAGTGAGACATAGATATGTTTATTTTCTTCCAAGCTTGAAGTTGATGTTCTACCAGGCTTCCTCTGAATTTTGAAATATCGAATCTTGTCACTCTCCTGAAATATTTCTATCTCTTGTCTGCTGCCTAAAATGCCTGTTCTTGCACACCTGCATGCACACAGAACCTACAAGCACTCCTAAAAGTGCTCGTAGGGTGTGTGTTTCAAGCACCTCCACTTTGCGGCCCATTCTGTCACATCAAGGCAAAGGACTCGCCATCGGCCCTTGATACGTTTTTAAAATGGAACAAAAGAATAAATGGGATCCTTGTCTACAACCCACGGCAGGGTATTTTTCCCCCCCTTCCCCATCCCTCTCCCTCTCTCGCTTTCACACGGAATGAGCTGCAGGTGTTTTCCTACAACACAAAAGTTAACAAGGCTAGAGGTGTTGGCCAACAGCCAGGAGAAGAAAATTGCCCAGAAGAGCAAGATGAGAAAATGACAAGAATTGTCCCATGCTGAGTTTTTGTACCTTTGTGACTCCCCAAACGAATGCATCGGTCAGTAATCAAAGGTTTACAAAGTCCTTTGGCTTCTTGGCCTCTGAATTAGAATGCAAAGACCATCTGCCAGGATGTTGTTGTCTTTTGAAAGTTATCAACCATATCCTGAAGTCAGTTACGCCACTGTAAGCCCGTAACTTTGTCCCGGAGAAAATCAAAAGGAGTTACTCTTTTCGGGCCACGCATCAGAGCAACCAACTGATGAAAATCTAAATTTGTACCCCCCACCCATTTCCTGTGAGCGTATGTTTCTCTCGCCAGAGTAATACTGGTGGCCCGTTTCCCTCTTTTCAGCCATGTTGTCATGGTGATTTCCTTCCCTTCTCTGGAGCTGGTATGAAATCTCTGGATTATTGTCTCCACATTTATCTGCCCACCCCTATCAAAGTCGGAGTTCAATGAAAGTGCAAGGCACAAAGACAAGGCGGCGTGGCTACTGATCTCGGCCTTCTGCTCTCATTCTCTTTGGAGGCCAAAGTCTTCCTTGCCAAGCCCATCCTCAGATGTCCCAATAAAAACCATGCTTTGTCTAGCACTTGCAATATTGATGACAAGGGAGTGGGAAAAGGGGTGGGCTTGCCTCTCTTTATTGCTTTGAAAACAAGGCCGGCTTATGGGGGGGGGGGAGGAAACGTGTATTATTGAACAATTAAAAGAAGAGATTTATATTTTTTTTGCAAGGAAAGCAGGCAATCACTTTTGAGGATACCGAGGGAGGAAGGAGGAAGGAAGGAAGTCTCCTTGAATAAACAAAGTGGAACCTCTGCGCTCAGGTGACAGGTCCAACTGTGACAAAGTGGGAACTAAAATTAGGAGAAGCCTGCTCAGACAGGTCATGCTGGATTATAGAGACAGGCAGACACAGAATCAAAGTGAGTCTAGGGAAAGGAGTCATGGCTATTCACTCTGGATTGCTTTGAAGTATGGCAGTCTACTCAAGGGGGAATCTGCTTCGGTACAAATAAACCCTAGCCACCAAGTCCAGCTGGAGGGAAAAAGTAATTTATTTGGTGATCCAAGAAGCACAGCTCGAAAGAAAGAACTGTAGGAGAGTAGCAAGCACTTATTTCGTAGGCAGAAGGTCTTTGGTTCAACCTGGTGCATAGTTTGATTGATTGATTTTAAAACATTTATATGGCCATCCATCTTTTAGACAACTGTGGGCAGCTCCTGGGTTGAACCAAGAAAGACTCCTGGTTGAAACTCTGAAGGTACAGCTTTTGGAAATTATTGAAGTCCAATATATGGAGGAGGCTAGGTTGAGTAAGGTAGGCAATCCTAAGCTGAGCAGAATATTGATTTAACTCAATGTACACACAGAAAAAAAAAAGAATTTAGGCCATCAACTCCTCTGAGAAGTAATCCAGTTCATTCAGAAGATAAGTATTACTTGACTGGTATTAAAGCAAATATTGCTTCATTGCCACCGAGCTGAAATCTGAATCTATGGGTTTCCCCGATTTGTAGTATTCCAAAACTTTGGAAGTACAGTATCCATGTGTTGTAGGTATCAAGTCATTTTCAAGCTGAAGCTCAAACATTTTGGTCACCAAATGAGAAGAGAGGACTTGTTGGAAAAGGCCTTGATCTTGGGAAAGATGGAAGGCAAAAGGAGAAGGGGACGGTAGAGGAGGAGGTGGCTAGATAGTATCATCAATGAACATAACAGAATAACAGAGTTGGAAGGGACCTTTGAGGTCTTCTAGTCCAATCCCCTGCTCAGGAAGGAAAACCTATACCATTCCGGACAAATGGATGTCCAGTCTCTTCTTAGAAACCTCCAGTGATGAAGTACCCACAACATCTGGAGGAAGCTGTTCCACTGGTTAATTGTCCTCACTGTTGGGAAGTTTCTCCTTCATTCTTGGTTGCTTCTCTCCTTGATTAATTTCCACCTGTTGTTCCTTGTCCTGCCTTCTGGTGCTTTGGAAAATAAGTTGACCCCCCCTTCTTTGTGGCAGCCCCTCAAATACTGGAAGACTGCTCTCATGTCCCCCTTAGTGCTTCTTTTCTCTAGACTGAGCCATGCTCAGTACCTGCAACCGTTCTTCCTATGTTTCAGCTTCTAGCCCTTTAATCATCTTAGTTGCTCTACTAGTGATTGTAGGCTTTAGCCTCTGAAGATTCAAGGTTGTGAAGGCTTGTTTGTTTTTTTTTTTGGGGGGGGGGGACGGGGACGGGTGTGTTATGTCATAATCCTGATGGCTTCTTAAAAGCCAGCCAAGTCCGCTTTCTCTTCTGTATGCGTGCACCAGAGAAAGGGGCCTCACATTTCCTTCCGACAAGGGAATGTAAGCCGATCTTGGCCACAGAATTCTTTGCTCAGCAATTTTGGGCTTGTTTTCATTGGCCAGCCCTGAAAGCAGTTTGGGATGCTGCTCCTTTGCCAAGAGAAAGGCTCTGTTGAGGTTGATTCTGCAGGAGAGGCGGGGCATGGGTGGAAATGGGGACATCTAATTGGACCTGAGGAAAGCCAGGCTCCGAGATGGTTCAGACAGTTTACAGGCTGAGCAAAGGGAGCGTTCAGGGATGGGCTGTTCATTTTCCCAAGGGGGCCATACGAGAAACTGGGATTGTTATGGAGGGGCTGAACCGACTGGCTTGTGAAGGTGCAGAGAGACACATGCCTGCAAATGGAAAAACAAAACCGTCGCCTTCAAAAGAAAACCCACACAGTTGTATTGTGCGTATGGCATACACTGATTTACATTTGATTTCTAATTTCTGATTGACTTCATACGGGCTGGACAGGACAGCCAAAGAGCCAGACATGGTTGGGGGGCGGCATAAAATGCCCAGGGCTGGTTTAGAAGAAACTGAGCAGAACCATTACGTTTGGGGATTATTTTATTTGTTGGAGAGGAAGGAAATAGGAAGTCCTATTGCTCATGCCATTAACGGATTAACAGAGTGGGAAGGGACCTTGTAGGTCATCTAGCCCAACCCCCTGCCCAAGCAGGTTCTGACAAATGGCAGTCCCATCTCTTCTTGAAAGCCTCCAGTGATCCATCTCCTGCATCTTCTCAAAACAGCTAGACTTCTCTTGAATGCAAATCATGGAGGCAACTCAAGGGTGGCAGAAGTAGACGAGACACCATATTTCAACAGCAGAGCAAGCCTAGTTAAAATACCAGCTGGAGAGGCGGACTTCTTTCTTTAACTTCTCCAGCCGGAGGAATTCTGGGAGTTGAAGTCCACACATCTAAACGTTGCCAAGTTTGAGAAACGTGGCACTGGAGGAATCCCACCCAAATTTGGTAGCCTTAAATAGCAATCGCACTTAGACTTATATACCACTTTACAGTGCTTTAGAGCCCTCTCTAAGCGGATTACAGAGTCAGCCTGTTGCCCTCAAACAATCTCATTTTACCGATCTTGGAAAGATGGAAAGCAGAGTCAACCTAATGTTCAACTTCCACTCATACGTGCTAAGCTAGAGAGAGAGAGAGAGACAGAGACACAGAGACACAGAGAGAGAGACAGAGACAGAGACAGACAGAGGGAGAGAGAGAGAGAGAGAGAGAGAGAGAGAGAGAGAGAGAGAGAGAGAGAGAGAGAGAGAGAGAGAGAGAGAGAGAGATGAATGTGTGTGTGTGTGTGTGCATATGTATACATTTCAATTATTTTGTTCCCCTTTTTGGTGAATCAAGCTACCCTCGTAAGTTACAGATGATTTATTTAAGATGTACGAACAGCAAATCATTTAAAAAGAAAGCCATCGCAGTAAGTAACAATTTTGGCACTGGTGAAAAATAAACTTCCCTCCTTTTGTACTGATTTTTCATTTTAAAAATGAAAATAAACCCCCTTTGTTGAATTATAGCCTATCTTCTGTTGTTTACGAATCAGATTATTGAAGTAAAGCTCAGTAAAGCTCTAGCTGTAAAAAGCTTATTTATCATGAAATCCCAGTAAGCTTTGGGGGGTTTTGTGCCATCCACACCCACCGCAACAATATGAAGGCCATGTGTTTTTCTAAATATATCTTCAGATTTTCCTGGAGCATTTAAAATAAGATTTATGTATATTTCTCCCTTCCCTAGGATCAACATAATGATCTCCATCACTCCTTCGAGGCAATTAAAATAGCAACTTTGACATTTAAGATATTATTCTCCCCTTTCATTAAATAATTATAAATAATAGCAATAATTAGCAAATTTGTGCTATTCATTCTCCTGCGAAGTAAACCTTTCAGGTTACTAATCGGAGCTGTTAAGGCTCACCTTTTAATCAAAGGATTGACTGCTTTAAAGAAAACTGAAGCTCCTGGCTTGCTTAGAGATGATGGATAATTATGAAAGTCTGGGCCAATCTAAACACCAACAGGACAGTTGACAAGACTTAGAGGTTGAGCTAAAGGAACACTCTCCCATAACTTGGTCTGTTTTCCTTCTGCCTATCTAGAGGCAGAGGGTTTTCCAAATTCCGTGTAATCTGTGATGGAGAGTATGCATTTCT
Organism: Oxyrhabdium leporinum; assembly: GCA_032468155.1. Lineage (NCBI taxonomy): Eukaryota > Metazoa > Chordata > Lepidosauria > Squamata > Cyclocoridae > Oxyrhabdium > Oxyrhabdium leporinum. The sequence goes on from JANHFL010005211.1 coordinate 26,570, forward strand.
GAGCTCTACGTTGGTCCATTTCCCCAAGAAATTAGATCATTCCAGAGGGACGTTCAACCCAGTCCAATTTAAGTGACTCTAATGATGTGGGTGGGATGGATTTTCTCCACCACCAGGCCCCATGGGGTTGACGTTACAGTGGCATTGAAAAAGAGGGACTTATGACCATTTTTCACACTTACAACCACTGCAGCAACCCCATGATCATGTGATCAAAATTCAAACGCTTCACACTTATGACGGTTGCAGTGTCCCGGGGTCATGTGATCCTCTTTTGCGACGACCTGGCAAGCAATGGGGAAACCAGGTTCACTTAACTACCGTGTTACTAGCTTAACAGCTGCAGGGATTCACTTACTATCAGTGGCCAGAAAGGTTGTAAAACAGGGGCAAAAGTCACTTAACAAACGCCTCGCTTAGCAACAAAAATATTGGGTTCCGTTGTGGTCATAAGTTGAGGACTGCCTGTAATACAAAGACTTCCCCATCTGGTACTGCATCTTGTTAAACCTCACCTGAAAAAAAATAAGAACTAACTTGGCTACACTTTGTGTAGCTTTTTTTGCAATTCATTTTGCAAACTGCTTTTTGACTTGGCTTCTTAAATGTCGAGCATTTATTTTAGTCCCTCCTCCCCAAAATGCAGCAGTTCCAAAAAAAAACAAAAAAAAAACAACACCTTTTGGATGGTATCCCTGTTAGGTCCTTCACATGACCAGGCAGAAAGCAGCTTCTTTCAGAACATAATCTTCTTTTCAGCGGTGAAAAGGAACACTGAACTGTTGTGTTTGAAAGTAACCTGAGATGGCTTCTCATTCGACTCGTTCTTGGATGCACGGCACCAAGAAAGTGTTGAAATTATATTTGTTTCTCTCCCAGCTAGAAATTGGGTATGGCTAGTCTAGTGAAAAGAAGGACTAGGGGTGACAGGATAGCCGTATTGCAATTTTTGAGGGGCTCCACAAAGAAGAGGGGGTCAACCTATTCTCCAAAGCACCAGTGGCAAGAGAAGAAAGAGTGGATGGAAACTAATCAAGGAGAGAAGCAACCTAGGAGACATTTCCTGACAATTATAACACTCAGTGGAACGACTTACCTTCAGAAATTGTTGGTTGTCCAACGCTGGAGGTTTTTAAGAAGAGCTTGGAGAACAATTTATCGGAAATGGTATAGGATTTCCGGCTTGAGCAGGAGTTGGACTAGAAGACCTTCAAGGTCCCTTCCAATTGTTTTATACTGTTATTCTGTTAGAGAAGGACCAGGGGTGACATAATAGAAGTCTTCCAAGATCTAAGGAAGGGTCAACCTATTCTCCAAAGCACTGAAGGCAGGACAAGAAGCAACGGGTGGAAACTGATCAAGGAGAGAAGCAACCTGGAACGAAGGAGAAGTTTCCTGACAGTGAGAACAATTCATCAGTGGAACAGCTTGCCTCTAGAAGTTGTCAATGCTCCAATATTGGAGGTTTTTATAAAGAGACTGGACAGCCATTTGTCTGACATGGTATAGTCTCCTCCTTGAGCAGTGGGTTGGATTAAAAGACTTCCAAGTCTATCATTCTACGTCACATTCTGTGTCTGTGATCCAGCTGCCTCTTGCAAGCCAATTGTCAGCCCTGGAACCATTTTGGGAATCTTCAAGGCTGCCACAGCAAAACTGGGATAGAGATAACTGGGGGAAATTGTAGCCAAAATAACATTCTTTCCCGTGGGAGCCAAGGACATCCCTATCAGATGTTTGGAAGGTGTGGGCCAAAGGCAGCTGAAGGAAGACTGTGACCTGATTGGACCATGTGATGGATGTGTGACCTGGGGGCAAGAACTTCGGGTTTTGATTTGGATGGGGGAAACCTCAGGTCCTTCAGAGTTAGGTTTTCACCAGCTGTGCCTATATGGCGTTCCCAATAAATTCTTACTTTGAGGAAACTCAGAGTTTTTATTTTGTTGGGACTGTTCCTTGGAACCCTGACATCAATATCTACTAGATAAGAACTTCAATATGTCTGGATGTCTATGAAATTATCTGATGCCACTGAATGCTATTCTGCTTATTTGCAAAAAGTGGAGGAAGTAACTGGACAGGCATGGGTCATCTCTGGATGATTCTTATCTTACTTTTCAGTTTTAGTTGTTCATTGTCGCAAGGTGGGAGAAAAATGCGATGGATCCCCCTCCCAAAAAAGATCTTCTCTTCTTTGATGGGAAAAGGGCCGTACAGGAGACCATTTTGGAATTTCCTCAGAAATCAATTTTGGAATGTCCAACTTTTTGGCTGCAACCCTTTCGCTCTGGAGCAGTTGATCAAGCCATCCCTCTCCGTATTCTAGTTAGGAGGCCATGAAAATGGTGCCCACATTTCCCAAAACTGTCGCGTGATCCAGAAAAAAAGATTGCAAGTTGGACATGAATATTCTTTGAGAGCTTTGCTGTCTCATTTGGCTGGAAGAAGAGTTTAAATCTTGATGTATTCCTCAAAGTTCTACTGCTCAGCTCTTGTTCTACTACTGAAGTACTGTTACTTTTAGAAAGTTTCCCCCCCTAACATTCAGTCAGAATATACCTTGCTGAAACTTAAAATCATTTTCTCATGCTTGGTACTCCAGAATCAGTTTTTTTTAAAAAAAATAATCCAAAAAAACCCGCAAACAAACAGCTTTGAGCCATTCACTTGGTAATCTTTTAATTTCTTTTAAAAGGGTTGCCTTATGAGTGATGGTTCAGTCTTTTTTCAGAGCTAAACATTATTACATCTTTTAATCTCTCTTCCCAAAGTTTATCCCTGATCTTTCTGGTGATTCTTTTCGGAACCTGCTCCAGAATTGAGATACTGTCATTGGAGGAAGTTCTTCCCAAACAGAGGAACGTGGAAATTATTGCTTACTGTGATTCATAAAATACATTTTTAAAACTGTGTTCAGTTTGGATGCAACCCAGCTCCAAATGTCTGTTGATGTAGCCTAAAATTGCATTTGTCTTCTTATTAGCCACATCACGCTGCTGATTTGTATTTATATTTAGTTTTCAGTCAACTTCTTATTCCCGAGGTTTTTTTTTCTATTCTTGTGCATTTGATTGCTGCCTTCTCGCAGAAGGTTGCACTGTTAATTTTGAAAATTCATGCTGTTATTTTCAACTTGTTTCTTTAGCCTACCAAGCATGGCCTCCACTGTTTCATCCAAATAATAAAAATAAAAAAATACGCTGAGTTTGACTATGTGATCGATTCTCTCGGTAGCAATGACAATTCAACTGGTTTGTAGCAATATTATCTTAAAGCAGTTTGGAATTCAAGATTTCCTCTGTAAAAATGAGTCCTCTGTCTGTATCATTTTGACCTTTTGACCATTAGCAATCAGGGGCATGATGGTGATTCAATAGATATTGCACTTGGACATTTAAAAGCTTTTGATCAAATCCCTCTTCAAAGTTATGAGGAAACTTGGCATGAGATAAAAGGGCAGATTCAGGTCTGGCTTTGCAATTAAAGAACAGGAGGTGAAGAATCTTTTTCAGCACAGGAATGCCAAAATCAGTGAGATTCAATGTTAAGAGGCTGGCTGGTTTTTTTAGTTTCATCATTAATAACCCAAAGTGAGAGAAAAAACAGCAACAAAATTGTCAGGTTTGCTCCTGGACATCAAACAATTGAGGATGGTTGGAATAGAAAGGATTGGAAAGAGTCCCACAGTGAACTTATCCAGTTAAAGGTCAGTGAAATGGAATTTGTGATTCAATGGAAGTGTGAAGTGATTCACCCACAAACAAATAAACAGATAGATGAAGGCCTGGCTCCAGATATACATCAAACTCGCAATTGTTGATCATGAAAATGATCTTGGGGTCATGTTGGAGAGGAAAATGAAGAAGAATGGAGCCAACGTGTGACTCTTGTAGCACACCCTACGGATCCCTAGAGAAAGGATTACAATTAAAATTACCGCCATGGTAATCTCTTTATGCAAATCTATGGTGTGACATTTTGGGAAGTACTTCTTTACACAATGCATAAACTATTGAATTCACTATCCTAAAATGGGATGGTTTGCACTTCTTGAATGGAAGTTGGGGGGGGGGGAATCTCAGATGATGAGCTTGGTTGATCTGAGATGATGAGAGCATCAACCATCCAGAACTACATCCAGCTCTGACTGGATGGCTGGGGGAATGGAAGGATTGATATTCCTTGCAGGCAGCTTCTTGAAAGTAGCAAGTAGGTTGAATCCTCCATCTTTTCCCACTCTCTTTCCGACTCCTACCACTAGGTGGCAATGAAATAGCACTGACCTGCATATTTTGTGGCCTTCAAACCTCCTGCAAAACCACACCATTGTGCTGAAAGTTGGGGGGGGGGGGAGCATGCAGACAAGTTGAGACCCTATTAGCTGCCTCCTGCCCACCCTGCTTTCCCCCAGTGTCTAATTTGACCAGGGTTATTTTTGTACCCATTTCAGATGATACACAGGGACCTGGTTTTTTTTTTAGGCACTGCAATCTGCATACGCCCCAATTTTCTCAAACAGAGAAAATTTAAATGAAGTTAGTTAGCAAGCATTGGGTGGTAAAGGTATGTTTAGAAGTCCGTAGCAAATGGTGATGATTCATAATAAGAAAGGATTGGTCAAAAATTCCAAAGCATCCAGGAAGTTATTAAAGGGATCAGAATGTCGGGGAAGGGGGTTGTTTTAAAGAAAAGAGAAAGGAAGAAAATCCTTTCTCCCTAGAAGTATTTTAGAAATCTACAAAGAACCTGAAACACGTCGGATAGTTTATTTGATATGCAAAGCTACTTTTAACGCTCATTTTGTTCTTTTTCTTTCCTTTGTTGCAAAGCCTTAAGAAACCTGAATCCAAACAGGAAATCTGTAAAACAACAATAAAACCCTAGCTGAGATAAGTTTTACACAGTTTACTCGTTCTTTTCTGAGAGTTGGTCGCGTTGTGGTGGAACCGTGAATGTTCACGTTCAAACTGGGAGCTGAACAGGCTGCGTATGCTACGATAGTAGAGATGGGATTGTCATTATGGGAATAATGGCAGTCGAAAGAAGCGAACATCTGGAATCCTTGCAGATTTCAGCAAGCTTTCAGGCTCTGTGCGAACTTTTCCATGTTAAAAGCAAAAAGGTCGGATTTCTTTTTAGCTTGATTTTGATCCCAGGTGAGACGTATCTCTGTAGATGGCTGAGCAACAATCCAGAAATGGTTCTGCTGTTGTCTTCTTTTGAAATGTTCTTGCAATCGCCCCGATAAGCCTAAGCCCTAGAATTGTTTGGAGTTCGCCCATCCCAGCATGAACCCAACCTAACCGTGCTTAGCTTTTGAGCTGAGACCAGTTCAGTTCCTTGCTGAATTAGAAGGATGCAAATCAAAGATCCAATCAGAATTTGCATTTCTGTTTGAATGATTAATTCAAACTGAATTTGTGATGCCATCCAGTAAAAGCACGTGTGCAAAACTCCCTCAAACCTTCAAAGAGAATCTGATTATTCAACTTGTAGGTTGGCATTCAAAGAGGAGCTTTGATTGAATCAAAGTTCAATCTTCAGGTTGAAATTTCACAGAGTCTGCGGGGGAAAAAAAAAGGGTTATACCATTCAGATCCAGTTCGATCTATTTCTTCTTTGTTTACACTAACACGCTCTGAATTTGCAAAATTTGGGACAGGATTTTCATCTAACTTTGCCTAGGAATACCTGGAGTTGGAGTTGGAGGTGGGGGGGGACGGACACTCCTCTTTGCGAAAAATGTGAAATTTCACACAATCAAGACCAAAACATGTGCTGACATTGTGGAGTAGGATACATGCCTTTCTTCTTGGGTGGCCCTCAAGTCTTAGATTTGGGCAATCAAGTCTTAAACCCGCCTGTCTTAGCCGAGTTTAATTTTTTAAAGATTAAGTAAAAATGGAACGGGAAGCTGACTTGCTAGAAAGCAAAATGTCTGCCCCTGGATCCATCTTTCTTCCTTTTTTTTTTTTTCTTTTCACAGAATTCTTCTGAGCCTCGCAGGCTTTCTTCGAAAATAAAAGAAGGGTAGATGATTAAAGGCTAGAACTTGATTTTTGTGTCCACCTAACCTAGAAAAAAAAAGGGAGATGAGAGGTACTGAGATACCCTGAAAGCCTATAAAGGCTTAGAGAAAGACAGAGAAATCTTTCGCCACTTGCTTTCGAAGAATATCTGTTTTGAAATTAGCCAGGGAGGGTGAGATCCCTTCCATGCTATCCTCCCTGACTGAGGGGTTTTAAAGTTTTTAACTAATTTTTTTTTTTAAATTTTTTTTAAAATAACAGCTAATTTTAAACCTGTATGTTGTGATTGTTTTTAGATGGAGTTGTGAACCGCCCCGAGTTTTCGGAATGGGGCGGTATATAAATTTAAAATTAAATAAATAAATAAATTAAGTGGTTAAAAGAACTGGGCAAATAGCTGGCACGCAGGTGGGATTTTAACAGAATAACAGAGTTGGAAGGGACCTCGGAGATCTTCTAGTCTCACCCCCTGCTCACTCAGGAGGCCTTATACCGTGGGTGTCAAACTCACAATGATGCATCGTCATGTGACGTATCACAACTTTTTTCTCCCTTCGCTAAACCGGGGGTAATCGTGGCCAGCATGTGACACATCTGGCCCGTGGGCCCTGAGTTTGACACCCTTGCAGTATACCATTTCAGAGAAATGGTTGTCCAGTCTCTTCTTGGAAACCTCCAGTGATGGAGCAATCCACAACTTCTGGTGGCAGGCAGTTCCACTGGTTAATTGTCTTCACTGTTAGGAAGTTTCTCCTTCATTCCAGGTTGCTTCTCTCCTGGATGAGTTTCCATCCGTTGCTTCTTCTCCTGCCTTCGGGGGCTTTGGAGAATAGTAGACCCCCCCCTCCTCTCTCTGGCAGCCCCTCAAATATTGGAAGGCTGCTATCGGGCCACCCCAGCCTTTCTTTTCGTTACACGAGACACAGCTCGAACTTCGAAGAATTTCACATTTTGAAACGCGAAACGCTTCGAAATTCGAAGAATTCCTTTGCTCTTTGAAGAAGTTTGAAAAGCGAAGACGCTCAACAGTGGAATCGGTGGTAGAGAGATGCTGGATTTGGCCACCTTTTGGGGGGGGGGTGTTTTTAATCTGAATTTCTGCACCAAAAGTGGGCAGAAATGGCTGGAAGCAGAGGAAGCTGGCTGAGGAACTCTGGGAGTTGAAGTCCACAAGTCTTAAAGTTCCCGAGGTTGGAGACCCTCGGCCTAAAGGACCTTCTCCGCTCAGCGTCACGTCGGCGTAACCAGCTGACATTCTCGGCCTCTGCGGTTGTGGCTTATCCTAAACCCAGTTTGTGGAGAACCTCTGCCTTGGACTTCAGATCTGCCCAGCTACCTGGAGTGGATTCTGTTCATGCTACTGGTTTAGCTGTCCCCAGATAGTGCGACAAGTGTAGCTCAATTTTATTTACGGTTTTGTTGTGCACACTCGGGCGCCTACACACACAAACACACACACACACACACAATCAGGGTTTCCGTTGCATGATTTTGGCTGCTACGTTTACGTTTTTTGACACATGCCTTCCAGGAGATCCTTATTTGATTGGGTTCTTGTGTTTTGGTAAGTGAGGATACAGAGTGTGTGAGTGTGTGTGTGTGTTTCTGTTTCTCTTTTACTCTCTCCCTATTTCTTTTTTTCTTTGTATCCCTCTCTTTCTCTTTCTCTCTTTCTTTTTCTTGTTTTCCATCTCTCTCTCTCTCTCTCTCTCTCTCTTCTTTCTCTCTTTTATCACTCTTTCTCTTTTACTTTCTATTCCTTTCTCTCTCTCTTTGTCTCCCTCCTTATCTCTCCTTTCTTTCTGTCTTTTTTTCACACACTCTTTCTTTCTCTGTCTCTCTCTCTCTCTCTCTCCCCCTCCCTCTCTCTCTCTCTGTGGACCAGTGGAAAAATCAGGAACGACATCCCGTGTCTTTGATTGTTCCACTCAAAGCAAGAGATAAGCCGTCTAAAGTAATGAGTATTTACTTTTTTTTGCCCATTCCCGTTAATGCCATATAATTACCGCAGCTGACAGCCATCGTCAGCCGTGCGAAACAAGGCCGCCGCTCCATTCGGCTGAGTCCTCCCGGTGCTGCTGATCTGGGGCCCCTTCTCTGCCCAGAGAGGAGTCCTGGGGAGCATCCGGGTGGCCTTGCAGCCATCCACCCTGCCAAGGCAGCCCTTTATTCCTGGAAAGAAAAAAGGGTGGAGGGGTGAGAGACCTTCTCCAGCCAAGAATTGGTTTTCTCTGCGCAGACAAGGTGGGGCAGCCATTCCGCTTCCAGCCCCTTCTCCACCAGGGAATGGGATGCTGAGAGGAACGGCGTATGTTCCAGCAGATGTTGATGAATCAATCCTCTGGAATGACAGGGGAAGGAAATGGCTTGGCCGCCATTGCTGAATTCCAATGGCCTTGCGGTTTTGTTGAGGTGATCCTTCCTTCCTTCCTTCCTTCCTTCCTTCCTTCCTTCCTTCCTTCCTTCCTTCCTTCCTTCCTTCCTTCCTCTTTC
>JANHFL010005212.1:20728-43958 GCA_032468155.1 Oxyrhabdium leporinum
CCTGCTTTCCAGGTCCATTCTCCGCTGCGTGTGCAAGAAGCCTGTGGGACTACGGTAAAAAAAACCCTCACTGTAGTTCAGACCGTCCAACTTCTCATGAAAAAAAAATAATCTCGTAACTTCGCAAGATTTTTTTTTTTTTCCATGAGAAGTTGGAAAGTCTGAACTACCTTAGGGTTTTTTTTACCGTAGTCCCACAGGCTTCTTGCAGGTGCAGCGGAGAACGGACCTGGAAAGCAGGTTAGTGAAGGGATGTGGCTGCCCTGAGGGTGGGATGGGGGTGAGGGTTTGGCATGGGTGGGGGAAAATTAGGACACCCCTCGAAAAGAAGGCCTAGCCATTTTTTCAGGGGTCAAAAGAAAAGAAGACCCAGTCTTATTTTCTAAGAAACACAGTAGCCCAGAAAAAACAACATTACTGATTTTCTTAAAATGGTATCCCTAATTTGCAATACCTTTGTAAGGATTGTTTTGCCATAGTTCTTTGTGCTGGTTAAACCACTGTTAAGATAGACAGATTTTCCTGGTATTGAATTAGAATAAGCTAGGAAAGAGAAGATAAAAATATCAAAAGTCATTCGACACTGCTAGACCATTGTGGATACATGCAGGGGGATTCACAATCTTAGGAACACATCTTGACAAGTCTCTTTGACTGATATTTCTCTCAATTATGCTATCTCACCAGGGAAAGGAAGGAATACACACTGGAGTGTTCCTAGCTTGCAAACACCCTTCATTGACTGTGTTTTAGGAGTTAACACTTAATACCAATTTAAATCCAAGGAAACTAGATATTCTGGAAAGTTCAAGTCTCTTTTCAGCTTTGAGACTTTTAACAGAAAGTCTTTTGACACCTATAATGACTCTGTCCTGCCTGAACTTGCATTAAGTTAATACTAGAAAATAAATTACTAGCTTTTACCGTACGTTTTATTTCCAATAATGCCTTTTGGCCCATAAGCCTGAAAAATGAAAATGATGGGAAAATATAATCTAGTGCATGTTTGGACATGTAAACATCTTCCCGGAAAAAATTAAGCAGGGTTAATAAGAAATTGAAGTAGCAGGTAACATTCTAATAAAGCAATGCTGTGGCATGAGCTTATGTTTCCCATGACAGTCACTCTGTGAACAAGCAAGCCCACCTCCAAGCAGGCCTTTTGTGTGAGTGCCAGAACACAGCCTCAAACATTTCAAATGTTCCATCTGGCCAAAACGGATTGGAGACCTCTGCTATAGATCACCAGCTCATCTTAATTGCCTACAGTAGATACTTTTTTTTCTTCAGACATTTACATTCATTTCCAAAGTAGAAAGAGACTTACCTTTTGGACAGATGCCACCGTGGCTATTTGGTTTTTGAGATGCCACATAAGCTAATCCGAGAGTGCCCAGATCAAAATCTTGGTATGTAAACAGATGAGCAAGGCACACTTTAGCTGCTTTTTCAGCTATGTCGTAACTGAATTGCTTTGGGGAACAAATAAAACAGACACTTTTTAGTTTAGAGATGCTTGTTCAATAAAATAGGAAATGAGATCAATAAATATGAGATTCCACTGCCAGCATCACCAAACAACACTTTTCTCTGATCCATTTTCCTTGCCCAAGACAATGTTTTCCCTGAGACTGTTTTTCTGTCATAAATTACTCAGAATCACATAGTGGAGCATTCCAGAAAGGAAGTAAACACCCTATGGTAGAATTTCTGCATAATGAGGATTGAAAAATAGTTAAGATATACTTGATAAAGCATGCTGCATCAACATTTTTGCCACAGTTCTGTGAGCTTAGATAAGCAGTTTATTTTAAATCATGAGCCATATTTTAAAACTATTTCCTTTGGTTTTTAAAAAATGTTTTTTATAATGTAACGTTATATATTTATTCCTCAGTTATCAACTTCCTTAAAATATGTTGTAATTTGGAGATCCCCCCCAATCTTGAGTCAAGAAAGAAATTAATTATACCTAATTTTATCATTTAAAATGCACGCACACTCATACAAAAGCCTACCTCCAGCAGCTGCTTAACTTCCCAGGCATCCTTCTCTTCATCAGGCTGACTTTTTGCCATGTTATAGTGTTTTTGTTCAGGAGGTACATCCTCTGGCTCACTATGAACAATAATCTTTATTAAACAGAAATAAAATATTTAGAAACTTTGTAAGAACAGAAAAAGGGTTCAAAATAATGCTTCAGGTTTTTAATGAAGAGAAAATACCATTACTCATTAGCAAAGGCTCATAGCAATTCATATACTTAAAATTATGTTACACTTTTTCCCCCCAGCAAACTAATCACTCAAACATATCAAACATTGAAACTCTGATCAGGATTTCTCTTGGCAATGAAAAAATGGATTAGTGACACTGCTGTTTGTTCTTTATTATCTTCATTTAAAAAAAGAATATATTTGATGCAGAAGTTTAATATGAACCAGCATAATTCACTGAGGTATATGCATCCATTACTTCACACAAATATGGCCAGTGCTATCAACAAAAAGAGAGTTCCAAATTAAAACACTAACTAAATTAGAACAGTATATATAAAAAAAGGAATGCCTGAAGGACACTTTTTCCTGGTTAGACTTTCCCAATTTAAGCAAGAGTTGCTGTTATGAGAGGGTGGGGGTGTTGGCAAGGAAGACAACTGTAATGAGTTTGCCCTTCATGATTACTGCTGCAGTCATTTTTTTTCTGTACTCCCAGTTCACCAAGTCTGTTGTAATATCCTCTCCACATGACTTTGTCTCTACTAAATATGAAGATTCGGAAAAATATGATAAAGCAAACATCGCTGAATTTTGGGGAGATATTACAGCAGAGGTAGAATGCTCTCTTCACACAAAAAGCTTTAATTTTATTTTTTTCATTTATTGTAGGGCAGTAATTTATCCTTATTCCTACTCTCTTGTAGGAATGCTTTTCTTTAATAACTTAACATGTACGTGTAAAGTTAAGGAAAATTTTCTGAATATGTTTTTAAAGTAAGTAGAAGCACCAATGGTTTTTAAAAAGTTAGGGTTAAGATTTTTCTCACTAATAAGGCCTGTTGCTGCCTCTTGTTGTATTAAGTTACTACCTGGCTACTTCCTCTATCTGCATTTCTATTAGAAAGAAAAAGGGGAAGGAGAACAAAAAAAGAACTATAACCTTCAGGATCATCATAATTCATCACATGTTTTGCATGTGTCGCAATGTACAGTTAAATTATTCAATAAAATATGAAATTGAATGTGCTCTGGTTTCCGGCAAAAGTGTTCACATTCCTTCCAGGAGGTATTTTAATACCTGTTCTATCTGTACGCCATATCCGTTGAAGTGGGCGTTGTCCCATGAGGTATTGCGATAGATGTCATCCACTCTGTCTATTAATTCAATCTAAATGCAGAAAGGAAAATAAGGGATTCCAGTCAACCCCTGTCATTAGAACCTAGCGTTGTGGACTATTTATAAATAAATACATGTTCTGTACATGAGAAGGGAATAATAGCATCCTACTTATTTAAGTCATTGTATTTGTTACATTTGTATTACACTAATCAAGCAGGAGTTCAAGGCAGCATTTAATATATGAAAGCCCAGTTTGGAGTAATGGTGAAGGTGCTGGCACAAAACCAAGAGACAATGAATCCTAGGTCTCTCTTATAAAAATTGCAGGGTGACTATGGGACAAATTGCTGTTGTGGGGGAAAAGGGGAGGCAAGAGCATTAGTCTGTTTGCTGCCTTGAAACTGTGAAATAATAAAATAAAATACAATAAAATACAATAAAATACAATAAAATAAAATAAAATAAAATAATAATAATAATAAAATAAAATAAAATAAAATAAATAAAACTATTTCTTTCACATCATTTTTCTCTGTAAAAATAAAGGTAAGTTGGATTAAGGCAGGGGTGTCAAACTCGCGATGATATGGCTTCGTCACATGACGTATCGCAAGTTTTTCCCCCCTTCACTAAACCAGGGGTGGGCATGGCCCCCGCATGATGTGTCTGGCCTGCGGGCTGCGAGTTTGACACCCCTAATTAAGAATATAATTGGTGCAAACTCACAAACAGGTGAGTTTGTGCATTTACAAGAAACATACAGGTAGTCATCGACTTACGACCACAACTGTGCCCAAAATTTATGTTGCTAAGTGAGGCAGTTAACATAATTTTGCCCCATTTTATGACCTTTCTTGTCAGAGCTGTTAAGTGAATCACTTAAGTTAGTAACAGGGTTGTTTAAGTGAATCTGGCTTCCTCATTGACTTTGCTTGTCAGAAGGTTGCAAAAGGAGATCACATGACCCTAGGACACTGCAACTGTCAAAAATATGAACCAGATGCCAAGGATCTGAATTCTAATCACGTGATCATGGGGATGCTGCAACAGTCGTAAGTCACTTTTTTCAATGCCGTTGTAACTTCAAACGGACACTAAAATGAACTGTTGTAAGTTGAGGACTATCTGTATGTTAATACTGTTTATTCATATGTATATCCGTATTCATATTTGCTGAACACTACTTAAATATTTAGTTATACCCTCTCACTCAACCCTGTCAGATCTTAAATGTAGCAAAATAATTGGGCATACTTTATCAGCAGATAATGACACTTACTAAGTAGTTAATGGTAGTACTTTCTTCCCCACGGCCCATATTCTTAAAGAAACGATGATCTGCCACCACTAACATCTTGCAAGTATTTTTCATGGGGTCGGGAATAGCTCTTCTCCTCCGAGGAACATTTTCTATCGTGATAATTGGAATATCATCAGGTAACTTATTTACAGCTATTGTGTCAATAATTTCCGTAACATGTGAACATGTTAATCATAAAATTATCTGCCTGTTCAGCACAAGTGCTATAGGTGTAACAGAAAAACCTAGCGAGTTGCTGAAATTGCTTATAGGTATTTATTTATTAACCAGCCACCCCACATTTTTAAAGAGTCAAGTGGGCTTACAAGAGAACTTCCTCGATTTTATCTCCATAGTCATAACCATGTGACATATGCAGAGAATAAGACTGGGAAAGGGTGAAAAGAGCAATTATTTTAAAAGTGGTTTTTTTCTCTCTCCCCACCCCTCATACAATAAAGAAAGCAGAAGCAGAACATTCATGTACAGAAATGTTTTGCTTAAATCTTTCTTACATCATTTCTTCATGCCAGAGTGAGTGTTAGCACATAAAGGTAAGCCAATTTTAAAAATAATAGACTGTTAAAGAGGCCACGGGGATAAATACAAGACTGTGTTAAGCCACACAGAAAAATAATATGACCACTACTAATAGTATGTGGAAGCCATACATGTGCTGGTCAGGTATTATTCCAGGCAGAGAGCATATTATGCACGAGCCACTGTATGCTAATATCCTGATCCTTATTGTAAAGCAAACTTCCTATAGGATTCCAGTGTACTAGAAAGAGACAACATTCTGTTGCATGAAGCTCACAACGTTAAACAGGTAATTCTCAACTTACTATCACAATTGGGACCGGAATTTCTGCAATAAGTCAATGCAGTCGTAAAGCTTGTACAATGTAACTGCACCAACGTATGATGGCTATCTGGCATTCCCTACTGCAATTGTTAACCAGAAATCACAGGTCACCCACCAAGATTCTGTAATAGCTTTATACCATATAGTATCAGCCTTGCTAACTCTCAAGGCTCTTTTTTCCCACTATGTATTCTAAATAAATGGCACGTGATTAATATATATATGATTAACACACACACATATACATACATACACATACCCACACATATACATACATACACACACATGCACCCCCATATATGTATAAGTATAGGTACACACACACACACACTCATACACACACACACAAACACATTTTCTTTTGAAAACAGTCATCAGAATTTCATTTTTTAATGTGTGCCACTGTGTTCACAGGAAAATAAAATCGACAATAAAGGTTCTCTTACCTAAGTATTCCAGGCTTGGTCCCTCCAACCCCGACCCCTAGTAAGATAATGGACTGCCTCCAACTCACCCCACTCATCTATTTTGGGGGATGGCAAGCAGCCCCAGGACCATGAAGCTCACTCAGTTGCCTTCTCTCCAGTTCCCAGTGCCAGCCTTTCACCTTTTATGCCCAGCCACTAACTGAAGCAGAAGCACCTCACCTCACACTGCTGCCTCCTTTTGGACCCTTTTCACTGCCTTTGCTGTCTCCTTTTTGGATCCAGCTTCTCCGGTGACCATTTTTTACCCATGGCTAAAGCTGCATTATTTTCGTAAATCTCTTCAAAAAGACAGCACAATATTAGCCACAGGTAAGAAACGATGGCCTCTGAGGTGCCAAGTACAAGGGGGCTGCCAAGTGCCCAAATTTTGATCACATGACGATGGGAGTGCTGCAATAGCCATAACAAGGACATGGGTTATAAGCCCATTTTTTTAGCACCATTGTAATTTTGAACAGTCGCTGAACAAATGGTTGTAAGCTGAGGATTACCTGTAGTACCCTATGATGTTACAGCAGTCTTACACAATTTTGAAAAAAATACTGCAAACAATTGGATGCTTACCTTTATTTACATGATTATCCTTGAGTCCTCCTCCCCAAAGCCCCTCTTCTTCTAGTTTGACATAACCACATATTTTGGGGGATTGTAATCGTGAGATATCCTTAATATCTTCAGATCTGTATATCAAAACCCTTCCATCTTCTGTGTTGTTGAGAAACCTCCATAAAGGCTAGAACAGAAAAATAGTATCAGATATGATTTTTTTTAATGTCTGCTCAAAAATACACTAAATACACTAAGTTCAACAGAATGTCTTTTAAGTAAATTCAGCTTAAGTGGAGTAACTTAT
The DNA here is from genome assembly GCA_032468155.1 of Oxyrhabdium leporinum. NCBI lineage: Eukaryota > Metazoa > Chordata > Lepidosauria > Squamata > Cyclocoridae > Oxyrhabdium > Oxyrhabdium leporinum. Next base: position 27,574 of record JANHFL010005212.1, read on the forward strand.
CAAAAATGGCCGCTTCAGAAGCCTGAAGTAGTAAATACGGTGTGAAACTCGTGGCCCGTGGGCCAGATGCGTCACATGTTGGCCACACACATGCCCAGTTCAACAAAGGGGGGGAAAGTACGGTATGTCACATGATGCCGCTGTGACGCCGCAGGCTTGACACCCCTGAGCTAAACCCTCTTCAAAATAATTATTTATGATGGTGAATATATCTAATTCTGATCCACTTCATGGGGCTTTGTAAGTATACAATACATTTAGGTTTTTTTCACCTTAGGTAAAAACACCTTCATTTCTAGTCAATATAACTAAACAGCTATCCCATCCATTCACTTTAAAATAGTTTGCCAAAATGATGAATTTGAAAACTAATGCTACATTTTAAAATAAATAGCTTCATTCAGATGTTAACCCTGATTAGTTTCAAAATAATGTCATTATATTTATCAGAATTACTATTGGTACTGAACCAGGATTTAGGCCATATACTATTCCTACTCATTCCAACATCCACTTCATGAAAAATTCGTAAATTATCACACTTATTTTACACTAACTACAATTTTATGCTCTATAATTTGTTTTTGTGGACAGGAGTTCACAAAGAAATAACAATGACAGAGATGTAATTGTAAGAACCCTAATGGCTCATTTTGTTCTTTAGACTGTTTTGCAAAATATTTGAAAAACACTGAGAATTACTATGACAGAAAGGAAGTTATTACATGGAACTAGAGATTTAAAAAATGGACTGGACCTTAAATATAGAAGATGCCCAAAAGGTTGTTAACTGGAAAACCGATAGTCCTCAAGTTATGACTATAATGGAGCTGTTAGTTATAGCAGTCGTAAAACCATTTTAAAAAAGCATGGTGCTGCAGTAGTTAGAATGCAACACTGCAGGCAAACTGTCCACAGCCAGGAGTTCGATCCTGACCAGCTCAAGGCTGACCCAGCCTTCCATCCTTCAGGTCGGTAAAGTGAGGAGCCAGGTTGTTGGGGGCAATATGCTGACATTTGTAAACCATTCAGAAAGTGCTGTAAAGCACTATGGCGTGATAAGTCTAATGGCTATTGCTATTTTACAGGTTTTTGCAGCAATGGTCACTAAGCGGACATTGCAGTCACGAAGTGAACCAGAAGTATCTGCCAGTTTTCAGCAAAAGTGACTTAAATGCAGTCACATGATCGCAGGACACTGCAAGCAATCATAAATGCTGCAGAGAACCTGAAGTTCAATCATGTGACCATAGGCAGCGAGGAGGTGGCTGACAATCAGAACTTTGGATCTGGATTGTAAAACCCCCTTTTCAGGCAGATTGTAAGCTAAAATAATTTTGTGGCGGTTTTTAAACAACCACTTTCTAAGCAGATGAATAGTTGCAGCAAGAGAGAAAACCAGTATGGTGTAATATGGTTTTCTTAGATTTTGCGTAAGCGTCATATTCCAAAGTCAGGGAGAATTTTAACTATATCCATAATTTTCCATTCAGGCTGCTTCTTGATGACTATTTATATCAAATTTTAATATTACAATCTATTAAAAGAAAGTTAGGCAATTATTTGGCTACATGTAGATTTTTGTAATGGGATGTACCTCAACATTATATTCTTCTTCATCTGTATTGATCCTCACTGTGAAATCACCTTCACCTATGTGAGCTATAACTTTGGAATTACTCTGACCTGGATATGGGGGGAAAAAAGAAAAAAGTGGACCTTTTAATTTAGTCAGCAGCTACTTTATACTGAAACAAACACAACATGTCCTGCATGTGTTATTTAAAGCCAAACATACTAGATTGTAACATGTCAGCTCCCATTTGCAAAGAAGTTAGATATTATGAATTTGAGGTTATGTCATGAGATTCAAGGAAAATCTTTGGGGTATATTGACTGACTATATCAAAAGACATGCTCCAGGGCCTGAAGCTTGGGAGGCAAAATGGATCACTCAGAGATCTTTCTCAGTTTGGTTTGAGTTTATCCTTGGTGACCACTGTAGTATTTTTTCTTCTTTGCTAGTATTAATTTTTATTGTTTTAGCATTTGTTAACTGCTGAAAGTCTCATTTTTGTGAGATGGAAGCCATATAAAGCAATGTAATATTACTTACTTCCAGTGACTTTATTATTGTAAACAATATGATTAGCTTCCTTAAAATTTATACTAGACTTCCACATTTTTTAATCACTTTGCTTTAGTATTTTGTACTAAAATCCATTAGCACTCTTGTTGTCATACAGGTAGTCCTCGGGTTACAATGGCAATTGGGACTGGGAATTTTGTTGCTAAGTGACAAGATTCTAAAGTGTAACAACATGTGACCGCATCGTTTAACGATGGCATTTCTGCAGTCCCAGCTGCCATTGTTAAATGAGGACCTCACATGATTATGACTTCTGATTTTCTGTCAGCTTCTTCACTGACTTTGTTTCTGGGAGGCTAGCAGGGAGTATTGGAAGCTGTGATCACCTGATCATGGCTTGCTGCAAAGTCATAATTATGAACGAGGCACCCAGATCACAATCATAAGCACGCTGTGATTGCTGGAACCCTGAGGACCTATCGTAAGTCCCTACTGTACAGCACCACTGTCATAATCCAAGAACTACCTGTATAACAGCAAGAGTGCTAACTGGGCCCAAGGATTATAACCATCTTGTATCATTTTTAACATGATAATCATGGTCTCTGAGTTCATTTTTGGACCCAAATCAAGCTCTATCAGTCTAAATTAGCCTATAAAACTTGCCATGGCTGGGGATTATACCATCTATACCATCTACTCATTTGTTCCTATCTGTTGGCGAAGCTTCTGCTCCAATTACTTCCCAAATTCAGATGGCATAAGTGGCAATGCAATAAGGCGCTCTTATAATTTTGCTTTTGAGGCACCAGTAAGACATATTCTTTCTCTCCACTCTCCTTTCGTTACCTTAATATTTAAAAAGTATATGCTGAAATCAAAAGTTATAACGAGTTTGCTTAGGTTTCTACTGTTTATGAACTGTAGTCTTTAATCATCTTGGCCTCTAAGAATTCGGTCATGATTCTAATGTGCTATACGCTATCTAGTGAAAACATTTTTGAATATAAGTAATAAATATTAATTATGCCAGCAGACTCTAGTTACAGGTCTATTACTGTGCTTTCCCAGTAGCAGTCCTTGTCTTCCAAGATTAATTTTTCCAGAACAGAAAGTTGTTTATGGTAATCTAGATCTTGGCAGTTTACCCATTTTTAAAAATTCAATGACTTTTCGTATACTACTAATCCTGAAGGAAATCAACCCCAACTGTTCTTTAGAAGGACAGATACTGCAGATAAAACTCAAATACTTTGGCCACCTAATGAGAAGAGAGGACTCATTGGAAAAGACCCTGATGCTGAGAAAGATTGAAGGCAAAGGGAGGAGGAGACTGCAGAGGATGAGATGGAGGGATGGTGTCATCGACACAACAAACATGAATTTCGGTAAACTCTGGGAGACAGTGGAGCACGGGAGGGCCTGGTGTGCTATGGTCCACGGGGTCACGAAGAGGTGGTCACATCTTAGCAACTGAACAACAATGCTAGCAACCAACACTTACTTGTACACACTTACCAACAATATGGCCTGTGAAAAATTCTTGCCATTGTACATGATACTCTCTTTCATTGCCTTGGCCATCAAGAATAAGTGCTTGAAAGTTTTTTGAAAAATGGTCTGCTGTTGATGTTAAATATAACTTAAAATGCCTGTAAAAAATTAATTTCAGATGTATCTAAAACACTTGATTTTTTTATGCACAAAACATTAGGAATGGTTGCATATGGCTCTCTATGGAATTGATGACAAACAGCATCAAGAGTGTTTACTAACAGTTTTAGCATAAATTGTTTTTCAACTTTCAAACCTGAAATAAATGTTTAAGAAAATAATCCAATACATTATTAAAAGAGATTCAAAGCCTTGCATATATATTTGAGCTTTAGATACTGAACTATCATGCTTGCCAATATATTTACGTTGTGGGTGAAAGCCAATGACATATTTATTATCTTACATTATAAAGGGCCTAAATAATTTCTTTTTCATTTCTAATAGACATAAGGTTCCCTACTATCCAGATACTGGTAATACCTGATTGCAATAATACATAAACAAGGCTGAACCAGCCAGATTCTGCATTTAGTTAGGGGGAAAAAACCATACCTATGCAATGCTGAAAAACTAACAAGCTTCTCTATATGGGATTCAGGCTGGAGATCTCTTCGTCTTACTGAATGTTGTTGGATGTTAGACACAGAAAGAATATCATAGTCTGAAAGAACAGACTCCAATCTCTCTGGGGAGGGAAAAAAAGTGAAGGCTTAAACACAACAAATATAAAGAGAAGTACTGGCCTATAACTACTGTAAATGGAACAAGATCCAATGATAAAAAGAAGCATCCAAGCATACATTTCACTGAAGCTGCACAATGTAAGTCATATGCCTCAGTCCCACTAATTTGGACTTTTATGATTTAGAAAACTCTACTGTGTTTGTTACTCATGCCCCTGAAAATATTTAGTTTTTGTTAGGTGGAATATTGTTCTTTTAATGTCTCATTTCATTGACAAGAAAGTGCCAAAATGAAATGTATATACCAGTAATTATATCCTTTCAAGAACTCTTTGGAAATGACATAGAGCATAAATAAATGGCTATACTGGAAAACTATAACTGAATCAGGAATTGAAACTCAAAACTCCACACCCCATTCCAGAAATATTTCCTAAGAGTTACAACTGTTTCTTCCACCACAAAAAATACTAGACTTTAAAAAGATATTTTATGAGCATCAGCAGCTATTTTATGCCTATCCATGCAGTACAATATTGTTCAATAATACCTCAGGTGAAAACTGTTCTTAACTGACATGTGAGATTCTTATACTGTAAAGGGAGCTCTAAGCTCCATAAAGATGTATCTCCACCTGCCTGTTAAGTGATTGACTTAACAAATGTGGCAAGAAATGGGACAAAACTCACTCAACAAATTTCTCACTTAGCAACATAAATTTTGGGCTCAATTGTGGCCATAAATCAAGGACTACCTGTATTTCTACCCAATTCTGTACCCCATTTCTATTTGTGAGATTGTAAAATGGGGCAAAGCTCAGTTAACAAATGTCTCACTTAACAACATAAATATTGGGTTCGATTGTGGTAGTAAATCGAGGACTACCTATATGTGGAAGTGGCGTATTTGGTAGACAAGAGCTCTTCCAGCACTCATAATCCTGCCCAAGGAGAAGAGGACTGCCTCCTTTTTCCTCACATACCCCCTTCAACCGGTTTACAACTATGAGCAGCCCCCTCCCTGGATGGCCAACGAGTTCCCCTCCCTCCGTCTCAAAAGTTCCCCAAAAAGTGTCTCTTCCCAGGCAACCTCCGGCTGATCCCGCTCAGACTCGCAAAACGACCGACACTGCGCGCGTATGCCCGGCTTTTCCCGGATGGAGAAACAGTTCAGCTTCTTTTCAGAAACTCTCCGCGACGGCCGACGCTTTGCCCCCCCATCACCTCCCCAGATGAGGGCTTCGAGCCGGGAGGAAGCTTCCCGGAGACTCCCGCTCGGCTCCAGCCACCCCAGACGGAACGAGGCTGCCCGAGCCGGAGGACCGCTGGGGTTTCTGTCCGGGGGCGAGGGGGGGGAGCAGCGAGGCAAGCTCTCCCTCGGCCCCCGCCTCTTTTTCCCAAGCGCTCACCGAGTCGCGGCTCCCGATGCCCGCCCCAGGGTCGCTGGGCGGAAACTCCGAGCGTTATTAGCAGCGGCGGCACCACCAACAGCAAAGCGGGGAACAGCCGCCGACCGGAGCGGGGCTGAGGCGGCATGATCCGGCGGCGGCGGCGGCAGAACTCCTTCTCCCTTCCTTCGCGCTCGCATCAGCCAACCGTCCAACCTTCTTCCTCCGGCCCCGGGGCGGCTGGCTTGCTCGCTCGCTCTCCCTCCCACACACACGGAAGAGGAGCCGGGCTCCCGCGGAGCATGATGGGCCGGCAGAGTGGCTGCCATCTTGTTCCGCTCGAGAAGGGGAGGAGCCTCTCTCGGCCACGCTCCGCCCCCCCTCCCCCCTCCCCAAAAAGCGGCTCGGTTTTGCTTTCGCTCCTGCTTGTTCAGCAGCCCCTCGAGGTAGAAGGGGGGGTTAGCTGAGGCGAGAGTCAACCAACTCGGGTCTCTGGAGAATAAAGAATAAATGCTTTTTTAAAGAAACCTTTCTGCCTGGAGCTCCAGCGCTTGGCAGGCGGAGATTTCCCAGATGTGTGTGAGTTCGGTGGCAGCAGCCCGCCCAGCTTGACTAAGGCGGGCGGTTAAGTCGGCCAGCCCTGATTATTCCAGGTAGGCCTCGATTTACGACCACAATTCAGCCCCAAATTGAGACATTTGTTGAGTTTCTCCCCACTTTACGACCTTTATTGCCGCAGTTATTAAGTGAATCACTGCAGTTGATAAGTTAGTAACCCGGTTGCTAAGTGAATCTGGCTTCCCCCGGGGACTTTGCTTGTCAGAAGGTCGCAAATGGGGATCGCATGGACCCCGGGACACGGCAACGGTCATAAATATGAACCGGTTGCCAAGCATCTGAATTTTGATCACATGACCATGGGGATGCTGCAACGGTAATTAATTGTGGGAAACAGTCATAAGTCAGGTTTTTCAGGGCCGCTGTAACTGAACGGTCACTAAACGAATTGTAAGTCGAGGACTACCTGTACAAGGACTCTGCGGAGAAGTAAGAGTTGCAGACTAGACTGGAAGGGCGACAAGCCCAAAGAAGAAGGAAAAAGAAAAGAAAGCTTCATGGAAGTGTCTCTGATGAAGTTACATGGCATGGAGCTTGTTTGGAAGGAGACTTTGCTTTCCATTTGGGAGCTACTGAAAAAGGACTCCACTAGAGAGCTGTCTCTTAAGACTTATCCCATAGCTGTCCTCGGTCAGAGTGTTGAAACTGTCAGGGGCATTCTTACTCCGAGATCTGGATGGCAGCCCTGGCCCTCTCTAGTCTTTCCTCAGAAATTGAAAGGTCTGCATCCAGTGGCACCGACGTGCGTTTTTCACACTCCTAAAATTGTCCCAAAGGTGATTTTGCAAGAGGCAGCTGGACTTTCTGGTTTTGCTTTGAAGACTGACCGGATGGAGCTGAGGAAGCTTCTTGGATGAGAAGCGAAACGTCTTTAAAAAAAAAACCCAGAAAGACCAGTTGCCTCTTGAAAAAGTACCTTTGGGACAATCATAACCTGGATGCCTGAGAATATCCATAGACATCCTGAAATTGTGTTCTTATTCTTCCCTTTATTGCTTTATAGTGGATTTATTGGAGGAGAAAAAAGTTATGAAATCCTTTCCCATCAGTTGTCATTTTGTTTGGTTTTAGGATTAAAAATATTAAAGGGTTTTTTCTTAAGTTCTGGAGTAAGATTCAGCAATGGAGATCTGGTTTGGAAAGGAACTTGAATGAGGGGTCTTTGGTGGTTTCTGAGCTTGTTTTCTTGCAGACGTTTCATTACCCATGCTAGGTAACATCATCAGGGCTAGTAAGGAGTGCTGTTTGCTGTCAGTTTATATTCTGGTGTCTTGTCTGTGTTGGTGAGAATGGTTTTAAGAGATTCTTTGGTTGGGCTGTTTACCAGTGGCTCTTGGGCAATTTCTTGATTTGGGGTATTGTTTACTTGATTGTTGGTCTAAACCTTGAAAGTTTATCTATGCTGATCTGGGTGCTGATTCTGATGGAGAGGTGCTTGGGTCTTTTTGTTCCCCTTTGGCCTGGTTGATTGTCTTTTTTACGTAAGTCTACAGATGTTATTAATGCCTGTGTGTCTATTGATGGCCAATTTGTCAGAATACCAGGCTTCTAGAAATTCCTTGGCATTTTTGGACTTGGCCTGGTCTAGAATTGTCACATTTTCCCAATTGACACTATGGATAAATCTGTCTCTATGTTGTGAAACCAAAGAATTTTCATGTCTTCTGATTGCTAGTTGGTGTTCATGGATGCATTCTGCCGGTCTTCTGCCTGTTTGTCCTACATAATGATTGTTGCAGTTCTTACATTATATCTTATAGATGACTCCTGTTTTTTTCTTCTGGGGTTGCTGGGTCTTTTGGTTTGCTTAGGATGTTTTGAAGGGCTTTACTTGGCTTGTGTGCTACGCCGATTCCACGTGCTTGTAGTAGTCTGTTGGTGGTTTCTGAGATATTCTTGATGTATGGCAGGAAGTTGAATAAAAGTGGCTATCATTAATGTATACCATTCCAAATCTAATTACAGAGGAGCAAAAAAAGCAGGCCTGAAGGTTCAAGTCACTATCAGTATTGTATCATAGGAAACAGGTTCTAGTTCTACAGTCCCTATCCTGTACCAGAATATTAAAGTATCAACATACAGGAAATAGCAATCATGTAGCAGATATGAAACCTCTAACTTGGGTTAGCATTTTGCAAAAGAAATCTGTTGTACTAGGAAATTTTGGTGTAATTTAACGGAGAGCAGAGGTTAGAAAAACAATAATCCGATTTCAAATTATTTCTTAATATGCTAGAACAATCTGGGCTGGAATAATGTGGCATTTTAAAGATTTTGGTACAGATAGTCCTTGACTTACAACAGTTCATTTACTGACCATTAAATTATAAACAGCACTAAAAAAAGTGACTTACAACCATTTTTCATACTTACAACCATTGCAGCAACTCCATGATTACATAATTTACATTCAGATGCTTTACAACTGGTTATTTATGACTGCTGTAGTGTCCAGGGGGCATGTGCAATCTTCTGACAAGCAGAGTCAATGGGGAAGCCAGATTCACTCAACAACTGAGTTACTAATTTAACAACTGCAGCGTTTCACTTAACAAATGTGGCAAGAAAGGTTGTAAAACGGGGCAAAATTCACTTAACAAATTTCTCACTTAGCAACATACTGGACTCAATTGTAATCATAAGTCAAGGACTACCTGTATTTCTAACCAATTCTGTACCCCACTTCTATTTATAAAGGTAACTAAGCAAATATATCTATTTCTAATTTGTATAGTAAATGTTTAAATCGTATTTCTCTACCAATAACGTTTGCCCCTTAAATATGACCCATCATTTTGCTACACCTAATCCAATGTTCAGTGACATACTACCCAGTGAAAGTGGCATTTTTAATTTGGAGAAAAAGGAAGATACGAGTACTCAATTTTAAAGAGACAGAACACCTTGTGAGACAGGCTACATACAGCATTACTGACAGGATTCCTCAACATATTTTTTGCTAGCACCTACAACTGTAATCTCATAATCGAAGTCCTTTTGGGTTTACCCGATTAAGGGAACTGTTCTGATTGATCATCACCCATAGCCAAACAAGTGATGCCATAGTGGTGCTGGCAGAATGCTTGAAGGCTGTAAAAGGCCTGGATGAGGAAGAACCAGCTTCTACTCATTCATGGCAAGTTGGAGTGGCTAAGGGATTCCCCCCTCACCCCCGACACAGATGATACTTTGTTCTTTAACTCTGAGATAGGGCTTCCCCAGTCTGAGCTGGCATGCAATGTGCAATTTAGGAGTCTTCCCGGACTTATAGTTCCTGCTTAAGAAGCAGGTGGCAGTCATGTGTGGGTCTGGGGGTGGCAGGTGGGCTTTCAGACTTGTCTGTTGTTCCAATTGCACCTTTCTTTGGACTGGGAAGCCTCGCTCATGGTCAGTCATCCCTTGGTCATCACTTCCTGTTTGGGTTACTGCAATGCATTCTACTGGCCTGTCCAGAAGGTCACCTGGTCCAGAAGGCAGCAGCCCACAAGTAATGGGACCCCCTTGATTTGCTCATGTAAGACCTCTCTTGTATTGTGTGAGCTGTGCGGGATTCCAGATTTTTTTCCCGGTTGCAATTCAAGGTGATCTTCACCTTTAAAGCCCTATACGGCACAGGGCCAGGTTATACACAGGCATCTACCCATCCTGACAGGGTGAGCATGCTCCTGGTTTCTTCCGTTATATATTGCCATCCAGTGGGAGCTAGCAAGCATGCCTTTTCCATGGCAGCCCCGGCCTTATGGAACACTCTGCACCATTGAAGTAAGGCCAGACCTCTACCCTCCAGACGTCCCGTAAAGCTCTGAAGGCCTGGTTTTTCTTCCCCCCAAGTGCTAAGGTACTATTAGGTGACTGCACATTGTAAGCTTCACTGGATGCCAGGTTTTTGTTTTAATTTTAATACCTTGGTTTTAGTTTTAATGTGGTTTTGCATATTCTTTCAACTTTTGATTGGGAGCCATTCAGAACGGATTAGAAGATGAATGGCTATAAAACTGTTTGAAATAAGTAAAAGGAAAATGGATAACACAAATATTCCTAAGAACATTCTCAAAATATTGAGATTAACAAAAACTGAGATCGTTGAATTTAGGGCCGTTGAATTACTTTCTCCCCAGACTTTATGAAAAGGATACAGTATAGATCATTTGTTTTTACTTTCAATTTAGCAGCCCAGCTTGCTAAGTAAATAACTGTATTTTTAGAGAAGCTGCATGCAAATGTTACAAAGCAAAATTTTATGGTTTATAAAATGTAATTTTATTTAATGTTATTTTGTTACATAGGGCATTAACATTTTCACAAGGCTTTTTTGGGACTACAATCAATGATTAGCACACACAATAGTGGTCCATCTACCTACGGAACAAATCACTGGACAAACTTGACACCTTCATACATGTGCACAAATCTGCATGGAAAAGTTTTATACTTGGACATGTGACCACTTTCCCCATTCCAGTGTTAAGAAATGACATGCAATTTAGTCTGCCAAAAAGGCACTCCCTGTTTTCTGGCAGTAACATGCTGCTTCTAAGACATAATCAAGTGAATACCAGAACTACAAAGGCAGGAGTGTGATATTTTATTGGGAGGGGATAGCAATTGGACAGCAGCAACTGAAGAGTAAGAAGAGTCCCTGTATTTAAACACTCAATAGCTCCTGCTGTACACATATGTAGGAAGCCACACTACTATGCTTTCTATGTAGCCCAATACTCCCATATCCTACAGAAAGGAATTAACAATAGCATGTAAAAATCAAACCAAGTAACCCCTGAATAATAAGGGAATGTGAAGAATTGTACTGCACAAAACTCTATAGTTGCATTACTCAAACATTTGTATCTTTTCTGTAATACCAAAACAATTGCTTGAAGGACCTGGTTCAGATTTCTTTAAAAAAATACCAAATAACTTTAGTCTGCTACTTAAGTGTTTGGAAATTATTTATGTTTATATGAAATTTAAGCCAGTATTAATACTTTTCTACAGCAGTAACCGCACACCAGGAAGGCCAAGACAAACACAAATCAAGGAATGGATTTTTCCCAAAGCTGCAGTGTGAAAAGACTATAAATTGATTTCCATACATATGGATGGGTTCTCTTTGCTATAGGAAATCCAAGTGGAGCTATAAGGAATGAGACGTGTAAAAAGATTTCTTGAGGAGAATGACACTCCAGGTGCAGCTTAATTTTCTGCACCTTCCGCAGCATCACATTCTTCTCCTGCGCTGTCTGATGTCCATAACTAGAAAGAAGAACAACCAGACTGAAATACAGCATATTCCGTTTAAATATACACTCATTCTGCCTTTCAGCCCTGAATAGCTGCTGGAACAACCTGACTCCTTCCTTCCCCACATATATTGAAATCTTCTGAATGGCAAATAAGTAATGGCAAAGATAACTGGGTTTTTAAATGATGAATTCATACTCCTTTAAATAGCTTTACCTACCATCATGCAAAACTGTTAACATTACTTGTATAATATATGTCATAAATGCATTTCTATTTAAGTTTAGCCAAGGTAAATTAGTCTTAGAAAGACAGTATCAAGAATGTATGTCTACTTTTATTCCTATAACGAACAGCCTTGGCTTGCAACTATTATTCCTAAAGGTATTTCCCAAAGAATCACAATTAAGAGTTGCAAACTTAAACAGTTATTCTAAAAAAATTAAAAAGCATATCTTACTGTGAGGTTGTCTCTAAGCAACTGCATGATGAGTGTGCTATCTTTGTATGAGTCTTCATTCAGTGTATCAAGTTCAGCAATGGCTTCATCAAAAGCCTATTAAGAGACACAAAAAACAGTCTTACTCATTTCAGGAAGAAGACCTCCACAAAGTAAACATTTAGTTAGAAAGCTAAATCAGCTTTCTTCGTAAGTGTATCTTATTTCTTTAATGAAAAGTGCTCTGAATTATATTTAGGAACTAATAATTAATACAAATCTGTTTGATGAAGCTTTCAAGCAAAAAAAGGGGGGATACTTAGCCACAATGTTTTCATCTGGTGAACAAGATTTATCATACATACATACTTTAGATAACAAGGCAAAAGAGAGCAATCAGTCCTAAACACTGTTCCCTCAAATTAAGTTTCATTGTGATCAATGAAGGCAAAGATGCAATCTTATATAGTGGCAATCGCATCCTGAAATCACTAAGTGAAAAACTTTGAAGAACAGTTCAGTGCCCTTTTGTACACTTCACTGTTAATGGGTCTCTCATGTTTTAGCACGTAACAGCAAATCATGGGAAAAGATACATCACTCTAGACTATATGTTACAAGAACTCTGTTCTCTACATGCAATTCTCATTTAAGAAAATAAGCAGATGGGGACTACAAACCCACGCACACACAAAACAACTTACTGTCTTGGCCAATGTGCAGGCCAATTCTGGATTGTTGAGGATCTCATAATAAAACACTGAAAAGTTAAGCGCTAGACCCAAACGAATTGGATGCGTAGGTTGCATCTCTTTCTTGCTGATGTCAAATGCTTCTTGATAAGCTGCCTGTGAATTTTCTATTGTTTCTGTGAAGAAAAAGGAAAAAGTGAAAGCAGCCTAAAAAATTAGCCAGGACTACTATTATCCACACAAGCATGACATATACATAATGCTCCTGCCTTTTATAATGGCTTCATATGCATTTGTTCTAACGGAAAACTAAGAGGTTTAAATGAACATAGTACTCACGTTTCCTGTCATCTCCACTTGCAACTTCTGCAAGATAACGGAAATAGTCTCCTTTCATCTTCAGATAAAAGACCTTGCTCTCTGGATTAGTTGCATTAGCTATTAAGTATTTGTCCAGCAATTCCTATCACAATAAAAATGAACACAAAAGTGACCATTTGGTCATGTATCACCTTGCTTGGATTCAGATAAAATTTTACCACCATAAACGGCAGCACATTCAATTACATGATCACATTAAAAACATTTAAACTACTGTACTATGTTGTAACTGGGGACAGTTGCACTTTGGGTAAGGGAATGCCTTTAATAAAAGTAATGTTCTAGAGCAGTGATGGCGAACCTACGGCACGCGTGCCGGAAGTGGCACACAGAGCCATCTCTCTGGGCATACCAGCCGTCATCCATGCTCTTCCGGTTTCAGGCACTCCCCAGTGCACGTGCCAGAGAGCTGCTCTTCTGGTTTCCGGCGCGTGTGCACGTGCACGCTCCCGTTTCAGCACTTGGTGCCAAAAAGGTTCACAACCACTGTTCTAGGGTTATCTTTCTAGTTGTGCAATACACAATATCTAGGCCAATCTTTCCAGCCTGGCATGGGAGGGAAGGGGGGGAAAGGGGATGGTTTTGTGTGAAGGGCAGGCGTGCATGTGCAGGTACAGCTTCATTTGTGTGAGCAGCCTGAAGTTGGGGACCCCTGATCTAGGCAATACCTATACAAATTATTAACAAGAAATTGAGGTCACATACTCATTAACTTTTATTATCTGGCACTTTAAAGGGGGGGGAACAGCACATAAATATAAAATAAACACAAAATAAATGCAGTATTAATTATATAGCTGTCCATCTTATAACAAATTGTGGGCAGGTTCCAATCAATAAAAACAGTATAATACGTATACCTATTAAAACTATAAACGTTAAAAACCTGGCAGTTAGGCTTCCAACATTCTCATTAAATCCTCTCATCCACCTCACCCAATTCCAGTGTTTGTGGAAAAAGCAAGGCCTTTTAAGTATTTTTCAGAAGGCTAGGAGATTATTTAAGTGGTCATACATTTATTTAATTGGAAATTCACCCCACATGTCATTCAATATTTCAAGGCAACCTGCATAGCTCTCACTGCTATTTTCCCTCACAACACTTTGAAGCAGGAACCTAGTTGTCCAATTCTTAATCAAATGCCTTAATTACTATACCATTCTAGAGCTCTAGAAATATTCATTATAAATATTAATACAACTGTTCTGAAACATTCATTGGGCCAGGAATCCTATTCACCTGCTCACCCAGGATGATTTTTTAAAAAATGCTATCAAGCAGTGACTACCTTTGATTCAGTTGAGATGTTGGCCCTTCGCCTGTTTTCCTTCCTCAACCCTCTTTTGTTATTTTTCACTCAACCCTCTTTTTCTGTCTTATTCTTTCAGCACTATGCAATACATACATTACTTGGCTCTCCAATTTAACTAATAAGTAGGTCCTCTGTGTTCACAATACAAAAATAAAGAGTTTCTGAAGAATATTGCTAGAGTGATGATTCTAAAAGGTGGGTGAAACAGAGTTATTTTTCCAAAATTTCTCCCAGCATTGTTTTCTCTCCCATTGCAAGGGGATGAACAGGTAAAAGACAAGAATGGTAACAAGAGGCGAATCTAAATGCCAAGGATTTGAACATGAAAACTAATACAAGGTGGGATTCTTTAAAATCAGTACAAGGTATAAATAAGCTAAAAATGAAATCCTGAAATAAAATAAGTAGGTGCAGATAGTCCTCAACTTACAACATTCATTTAGTGACCATTCAAAGTTACAATGGCATTGAAAAATGTAATATATTACCGTTTTTCATAGTTACAACATTTCCAGCATCTCCATGATCATGTGATCAAAATTCAGATGCTTGACAACTGGTTCATATTTATGACCATTGCAGAGTCCCTTTTGCAACTTTCTGACAAAGTCCCTGGGGAAGCCAGATTCACTTAGCAACCACATTTACTAATTTATCAACTGCAGTGATTCATTTAACAACTGTGGCAAGAAAAGTTATAAAATTGGGCAAACTCACAACAAATGAAATTTTGGGCTCAATTGTGGTCATAAGTCAAGAACTACCTGCAGTGGTGGCATGACTTGTATTCTTAGCCAATCTATTCTGAAAACTCACTTTCAAGCTTACAAAGGACCCATCAAAAAACCAATAATTTGAAAAAGCATTATCTTTTGATAATTACCCTTTATATATTTATGTCTAGGGTTTGATGTTAAAATCTGAAGTATCTTAAATGAAAAAAATTGTGTCAGCTGAAGCAGACTGCCCAATAAAAAAACTATTTTGGAACAAAGGTTCTTGAACAGCAATAGGGGGTTCTTTGTGATGATTTTCAAGTCATTTGAACATTATATTAATATCATTCTGTACATGTTTATATGCTGTTCTAATCTATAAGACTATCCAAGCCTGAAAAACAATAGATTGTATGTGATAACTTGTAATTGTTCTTATAGTGTGGCAAGATGTAGAATCCCTTCCTAACTGAATATGCAAAAGAGATAAAAGATACATAATGCCTAAAAAAAATTCCCGGTGGTAAAATTAAACTTCTATCAGAATTTCTATCTTCACTTTTCTAATTTTGACTTAAATCATTCTCTTAATAATGCAGAAGCGCCATGCTGCTCAATGCAAAAGTTACGTGCAGACCTTTCCAGGCAAAAAAATACAGAAGAGTAGCCAGTTTATTTTGCAATGTTCCAGATGATCTTTTAACTTTCCATTTTGTGTAATGATTTCTCTTAACATTAGGCGATTACTTTGAACATTTCTATAGTTTCATACATTTGGTTTAAATGTCTTAAATTTAACTATCTGGGAAGCATTATACCAAAATTCATACAAATCTGATTTACAATGAAGCATTTCTGCCAACAGTGTGCATTCTGAAACACCATGCTCAACATGAAATGCTCTATTGAGGCATCATAACGTCTATTTGTAGGCCTTTCTTGATCCTACACATATGTAAGCACCATCTCTCATTTTCCTTTTAGTATCTCTATAATAGTAATTCATACAGCTGTAGCAGCTACTTATTCCCAGTAACCTGATATCTGAAACTCTTGTAATCTAGCTACCATACATGCTCTACTTTAAAAGAAAAAGTAAAAATAACCAGTTATAGAACTGGAAATATAATTGCTTATTTACAATGTAAAGTCTGTAAACACTGATACATTCTGCTTGTTTTATCTCAATAAGGCCATCGCTGGACTCCACCCAGTTGGATAATTTCCGACCTGTCTCCAATCTTCCCTTTTTGGGGAAGGTTGTTGAGA
>JANHFL010005212.1:44058-54655 GCA_032468155.1 Oxyrhabdium leporinum
TTGCCACCTTTGGTCTTGGACGGGGTGGCACTACCCCAAACAGACACTGTGTGTAATCTAGGGGTTTTCCTGGACTCACGACTCCTGCTCAAAGAGCAGGTGGCGGTTGTGGCCAGGAGGGCCTTTGCGCAACTGCGGGTTGCAGTAGTTACGCCCATTCCTGAACCAACAGTTCAAACTCAGTCACTCATGCCCTAGTCACTTCCCATGTTGACTATTGCAACACGCTCTACATGGGGCTGCCCTTGAAGAGCATCCGGAAGCTCCAGTTGGTGCAAAATGCAGCGGCCCGTATGGTTTTCTGCGGACCCCAATGTGCACATGTATCACCTTTCTTGCAGGAGTTGCACTGGTTGTCGATTTGCTTCCAGGTGCAATTCAAGGTGCTGGTTGTCATCTTTAATGTCCTTCATGGCTTGGGACCAGGTTATCTGAGGGACCATCTCTTGCTGGTCACATCTACCCGACCCACCAGAGTGGGGAGGCAAGGCATGTTGGGTTCCATCCTCTATGGAGACCCACTTGGTGGGACCCAGGAGGGCTTTCTCTGTGGTGCGTCCCTCTCTCTGGAACACCATTCCCCCAGAGATTAGAATGGCCCCCATTCTAATACTCTTCCGGAAGGCACTGAAGACCTGGTTCTGCCAGTGGGCCTGGGGAACCCAGAGAGAGATGGAGCCCATTAAATGGCTAGTGTGATCTGCT
Organism: Oxyrhabdium leporinum; assembly: GCA_032468155.1. Classification (NCBI taxonomy): domain Eukaryota; kingdom Metazoa; phylum Chordata; class Lepidosauria; order Squamata; family Cyclocoridae; genus Oxyrhabdium; species Oxyrhabdium leporinum. The sequence goes on from JANHFL010005212.1 coordinate 44,764, forward strand.
GTCGTCAGGGCGGAGGGTGGAAGTTGCGGGGTGATTTTGTTATATTGTTCTTTATTAATTTATTTGATTATTTTTGTTAATTTTTATTGTTTTAAATGTGGTTTGATATTCTATAAGCCACCTTGAGTCACCATGGGTAAATAGGCAGCAACATAAATTCAATTAATAAATAAATAACATTGCATTTTGATTTGCCACCATTAGGAATTAAATCTCTTGGACCATGACTTGTCATCAAGTCTTTTAGGTAAATAAAATACTTAAACTGAAGAAAAAAATGTGAAATCTATCCCTTTCAAGTCATGCTCGGGAGCTAGTGATATAATCTCTAAGCATCAAATTTCATTACACCATTATGAAATATGGAAAATCGCAGCCTTTCTGTAAATTCATGAACGGTATGCTGTTGTCTACATACTGAACGTTTACTTGTTTTTTATAAGTTTGTTTAATTTTCGGTATGTACTTACTATACCACATATTGTAGTTCTATATACTTACTATAAACCAAATTATTAGCATCATCTCTTGTTAATTGCTTGAAAATATGACCCAAGATCTCAATAATCTTCATTAGAAAATGTTCAGAAGACAGATGAATTAGATTAAATAAACAATAAGTACTCTAACAATTGAACTGTGAAGTTTACTTTCAAATTTACTCCTTGAAATAAAGAATATTGCAGCAAGACTGCCTTCAAAGTAAACAGGTTCAGGGAGACATTGCTACAATATTTGGATTGCTATGTATCTTCATCTAAAACAAAATATTATTCGGCATTCAAATTTTATACTAAGCTTGTGTAGCCCCTTCTAACTTCAAACAGCTACATAACTGAACCCTAAATTTCAAAGGGCACAGATCACACAGTCATTTTTTTCTTAGCAAGTAACATATATTTTTAAGGCCAGGCTCCCCATAAGAAAGTTTCACTGATACATTCCAAGAAAGCAAGAAATGGAGTTTCAATTAATCATACCATTATCTTGCAGAATCTTTAATGCACACTAATTTATTTCAAGTTGAAGCCTGAAATATTATTGCTAAGACAAATCACTCATCAACTTAGAGCCAATGCCACTACTTTAAATGTCAAAATGTCCATACACAATGTTCTACATTACTTTCAACTTTATGTATACATTTAAGTAATGTAAGCTTATGGGCAGATAATGCAAAGAGGAAACATGTAGATTAGTTATGACCAAATTAGGCCAATTATAAATTCTGATATTGATAATACTTTTGGGAACCTAACCATTTTAGCAACGTGTTTCTGAATCTGAAAAGCAATTTTGATGCTTTTAGCAAAAAAAACAACCCCAAACCCCACTGCCCATACTCAATCTAATTTTCACAATTAGGTTCATGTGGGAAACATCACTGGATAATCAAGGTTGTTGTTATTGTAGAAGGAAACATTTTTGCCTTCCAGTACTTCATACAAATGTTAATAAAAGAATGTCTACCCCTCCACTCAAGGGATTAAGTACTCAATGATTCAGCAATAACAACAATCTATCATACTTGTTTTGTCTATTCTTATTGTTTTGTTTGGGGGTAATGGTACATTGGCTGCTCAGAATTCATAATAAAATGAAAAACACATATAATGCTAGGAAATGGAAATAATTTTAAAAATGCCTAGTTAAAAAAAACACATTGGCCTCGATGGCTCAAACCTTATAGAGCAGACAGGCGATTTAGTGCTTCCAGATGCTTTGAACACCAACTCCCAAGAGACCCAGTTAGCATATTCCAAAACAGAGAAGATTTGAGATGAAAGTATATTCATTACAACAAAATGCCTTGCTACCGTTATTCATCTTAACTCTTTAGAGATCTCTCTCCAAGGTTATATATCACTTACATACACAAAAAGTAGCAAAGACAATCTAAATGTGCTAGCTAGTGAGGAAAGAGAACATTCTGTTTTTCTCCCAGAATTTCCCATGTATTCCCCAGAATACACCACTCTGAGCATCAGGACTGGTTCATGCAATTCTGAAATATGTTACCCAGAATAATAGTATTCTGGATGAGGGTGGTCTAAATATAACTCACCAGGACATAATATACTATGGAAAAGTTGTTTCTATCTCCTTCTGTCTATGTCTTGTCTGTTACATGTATCCTATCCAAATCTGGGATACAGCCTCAGAGTGCTTCCAAACATTAGCTTATGAATTGTAAATTTGAATGTACAGAAAAAGGAATAAAATACATAGGAAATAATAGTCTGTATTCAACTTACTTTCAATTAAATTGAATTTAGTTTTTTAACTAGCCTCATCAACTCTTGAATTTCAGTGCCTTGGACATTACACAAAGGCCAAAGCAAATTTCAGTTTATAAAATACATGGTACTACTACATTTCAAGTTCCAGGATTCTGTGAAGTTACATTTTTAAAAAAATTGAACTGGTTAAGTTTATTTACCAGGTTGGGACAAACTGGAAATGTGTTTATTACTCTGCAAGCACCAGAAATAAAAACTATCCCTCAGATATAGATCAAAATTACATTTATCTGAAACAATGCTGTAGACAAGACAGTATTATATGATCTATTCTTTAACTCCTGAAAATCATCACTGAAAGCTCAGAATACAAGAAACAATATGAAAGACTGTGAGGAAGGAAGATAAGCAAATATTGTCCTGCACTCCTACCTCCCAGAAAAGCTTCAAAATATTTGATTATTCTATAAATCATCTGCAAAGTTTGCTGTAAAATATTCCTTCTGGTCAGTCTGGATTTTATCAAATGTTTAAACCCAAACGTCTATGTTTTAGCATTCTTTTGCAACAGAAAATTTGAGCAAATGTCTAGCAATACTGTAGTACTAACACAGGAATCTATGCTTCAAAAATTCAACCATGTCCTACTACTGTTTTCTATATTAAGTAATTAGGCTGTTTCAACCAAAATTCATTATATCAAATAACAAAGCATTCATATGTGTACTATATCTCAAAACTAAACATTTATTGGAGCTGAGCATGATAAGCAAAGTTATCCATAATAGTTTAAAAGCTATAGTTTCTTTTTTGGAATGGTTTTAGAAATTAAATTTATAGACAAATTTATAGACAAATTTGTGTCCAATCCCACTTGGCCAATAAAGAATTCAATTCAATTATTCTATTCTATTCTATGCCATCACTGTAAGATTCATTAATTTTGTTTAAATACATGAACATTTAAAACAGATCATATTGAACTGAATTATATTATTTGATATGTTCTACAAACCTGAACAATCCTATATGACTTGTACAAAATGTATTGCTAACTATAATTGTAATCTGTCATTAGGCAAAGATAGACTAAGTACATTAGTGTGAATGACTTCTTTTCTAAGGCTTAGACTTCCTGAGCAGTTTATAGAAATTCAGCTAAGTAGTACTTAGCCAATCCTGGCTGATTTAATAAGGTAAGTAGAATCAACTGGATAGGATTGGAATGGAAGACCACTAGGAAATTTCAAGATTGGATACTATATACTGGGAATTTTAAAAGTATCCTAGAAGAAAACAATGGCAAAACATTTGAGTCAGATTTTTATATTCCTAAACAATAATCTAATGATTAAATATGTCAGATAACTACATCTTAAGATAGATATTTCAAGCTGAAAAAAATTTAAGAAACTTGCTTGTATTGGAGAAGTTAATGGCACATAACAGAGATGACTAAGGATTGGCCAGGATTCAGAAAGCTTCAACAGATACACCCAGGAGCACGAACTTTCCCTGTGAATTTTTCATTTTCTTTCTAAAGTAGATTAAATACCATAATCAAACTTATTTCTGAAATGTCCTTCTAAATGGTATGAAATGCTGTTTTGGGGGGAAAAGTCATTTTGGGGCAAGTGTCAATAGCATGCATTTTTGTTGCTGCCACAAAATTAAATGTGCATTACAAACAATATATGCTGAACAGGATCACAGAAACACTTTTGCACATTTAAGGAGAAAAGCACTTGTGTTGACTGACTGAATTCTATCAATCAGCTCACCAAGTTAGAAATTAGAAATTTTAATAAAACTTACATTTCAATAAAACAAAAATGTATAGAAATTATCCTAATTGTAGACATATTCAACTGGAAATTTCAATAAACATAAAATGCAAGGTATTTTCCATCTAAAGCGCCAAAAATATAGGCTAGCCCCTGTGTTTTTTGGACAAAGAATAACTCCCAAGAAACCTTTGACATTATCACTGCAAACTAGTAATACAATTTTTCTTATCATATTGAGGTAAAACACAATTAAAAAGTAGCACAAACACAATAGATTTAATAGAACTTCAAGAACAAATTGCATCCAAATTATGGGAAGTTTAGGTAAAGCTGTTAGTCTCTCAAAAATATTCAGAATGCCCATCACTTGGCTTAATCAAAGCACTTACTACTTTATGTGTGTGTGTGCTCCAAGTCAGTCTCTGCTCCTGTTAACTGTCCTGACAGGTCCATGTAATCTTCTTGGCAATATTTTTGGTTTGCCATTACCTCTTTCCTAGGGCTGAGAAAAAGTGACTAGCCCAAAGTCACCCAGGTGGCTTCCATGCCTAAGACTAGACTACAACAAAATATTCTGGTTTTTAACCTGGCGCTTTACTTCACTACACCAAACTGGCTCTAGTTAATTGCCATACAAGCAGGTTAAAACATATACGCTATTTAAATATTTTAAAATGATTTACCTGATTCATCTCTATTACAATTTATTAAAGTGCTTAGTCAGTCACAAATACAGTAGCTACAGAACATCAATAGTTACTTTGGCCTGCTTGAGAAAGTGTACATTTGTTTCTTTTATCACTTCTTGCCACTATGCTTAGCATTAACTTTTCCATATTCACTCAATTCTAGATATAAGAAATGTTATCTGCAAGAATAAAACAGCTATTTTCAAATTTATCAAAAGAAAACAATTTTATTTTGCTATATATTAAGTTCTTAATTGTGAATAGGATTACTTAGGTATAATTTAATGTTTTTCTACAGTAACTTTTCAGAATCTAAAGACTCCTTGGCGAAAACCTAGTTTTATATTAAACAGTACTTTGATCATCAAGTTCTTAGATTCACGCTACAAGTTTTATTAGCATCTCAGAGAAATGCAATTCGTTCTTCCATTAGACATCAGCCTCTAATCCAATTAAAATTTTATCACATAAAATTCGAAACCAAAATGACCATAGCCAACTCACCAAAACAGTAGTACAGATGGACTTAAGCTCAGATTCTACTTTCTCTCGATAATCCTTGACAAGTTGCATTTTCTTATCATTGCCATCCGTTTTCTGTTCAATGCTGGAGATCACCCGCCAAGCAGAGCGCCGCCCCCCAACAACATTCTTATAGGCTACAGAGAGAAGGTTGCGTTCTTCATTGGATAACTCCGCACCTTGCTCTGTCACGGCCTTCATGCAGGTTGCCATATCATCATAGCGCTCTGCCTGCTCAGCCAGCTTGGCTTTCTGGATCATCTCGGTCTTTTCCATGTTAGACTGCAGTGGTCTGAGCAGTAAGGCAACTGAGTTGGTAGGAAAGGTGAACTGTATCAAAGCACAAGTTGCTCAAAACCTGCAACAACAAGGAAACACTCTTAAGTCTAAGACAAAAGACCTCCTCTTAAGATTTAAGGAAGTCAGACCAATACAAAAGGCAACGGTTTAATGAGGAGAAGAAATAAACCGCTTAAGTTTACAACTTGCAAGCTACCCGATTGAGCAAGGGGGAAAAATGCATTTTGTCTACCAGAAAATAACACACTGAAACAAAAGATCGATCTAATCTAATCTAATCTCCTTTTCCAAAGGTGATGAGGGCCATGTGAACGAGACACCAAAAATGGTGGTCAGAAATAGAAAGCTCCTTAGTTTGAACACCAAGTGACATATTCTTTGCCACAAGGTTTCCTTCCCTCCCCCACTCCGAAAGAAGCCTCTGAAGCGTCATTTTATAGGAAAACATTCCAGAGAGAAACCCGAATAAGCGCGATTAGGAATCTTGCCACAGAACCTGCCAGAGAGAGCAGCAGGATCGCCCGGACGACGATCTCAGAGGAATGAAGGAGGAACCATTTGGGGGGGGTGTTGGGGTGTTTCGTGCTCTAGAGCCGACGAGAGATTACGGAACCGCTCCCAGGCTGGCACCCTCCAGAAGATCCTTCAAGACTACAATACTCATCAGCCCCGCCACCCAGCGGTAGGTGCGGCCCGCGAGGTGAAGCGGCCATAAAACCAGAGTCCCGGAGGGCGCCAGCTTGGCGAAGGCCGGGCCACGGAATAGCCCCGAGACGAACCGGGGGGCGGGGGGGGGGAGAGACGGAAGCGAAGGGCACAAAAGGTTCCTCGCCCGGCCCCGGAGGCTCAACGGGGAGGCCCGTAAAAAGCCTGCGACGGAGGCCGTAGGACCGTAAGGCAGGCAGGGAAAAAAACGTGGTGGGAAGGAAGGAGAGGAAGAAAAGGTAATCCTCATCGGAACGTCCTTTTTCCCCCGGCTCCTCCCTCGGAGCAGCCCCAGGAAGGCAGCAGCGGAGGGGCCTTTGTCCCCGGAGAAGGGGCCAAGCCCGAGACGGAGGTGGCGAGGCAAAAGGGCACCGTCTAGTCGGCTCCCATCCCCCGGGCCCTGCCTTCCTTCTCCCGCCGTCCCACGGAAAACGCCGCGGCGGCGGCGGCGGCTGCAGGGCCGGTACGAAATGGCGGCGTCTCTCCGTCTCTCTCTCTCTCTCTCTCTGCCTGCCCCCGCGCCTGCCTGCCTGCCTGCCTGCCTGCCTGCCCTCCCCGGCAGGGGACTCCCAGTCCCGCGCCGCCTCCACAAAATGGACGACGCGGCAGACATTCGCGAAGCAGGAAAGACACCCGAGGGGAGGACGTCCCCGCTCTTTCCCGGGCTGAGGCCCCCCCCTCGCTCTCACCGGGCTCCGCTGAGGCGCTGGGCCGGCCGGCTGGCGCCTGCTTGGGTCGGCTGCGCTCGCTTCACTCCGGGACTGCGCTCGCGAGGCGGGGAAGGAGGAGGAAGAGAGGGAGAAGAAGAGAAAAAGCTGCTCCGTTTTCAGCGAAAGAAGCAGCGTTGCTAAAGGGCGTTGGCACAAAGCGAGCCTCTTCACTGCTAGGCCCGCGCTCGTGCGGCCGGACCTATCAAGAAGCACTCTCGGGACCCTGACTCCGCCTCTCGCCTTCGTACGGCCAATCCAGTTCCTGGGCGCCGCCGCCAAGGCGGACCGAATCAGGGCACAAGTTCGGTTGGTCCGTGGGCCGCCGCAGCTAAGGCACGGGGTTTCCTCCAATTAGATCCAGGGTGAGGTGACGTCATCGTCGCCATGGAAATGCTGCTACAGGGCCCCCCCCGTCCGTCCGTTTTTGCTCCGCCCATCTTTTTTTCTCTCACGCGTTCGATTTTCCAGCCTTTTGGAAGGGCGGGCCGGGTGAGGCACGCGACGGGGCGGAAGCGAGGCGAGCGGAGTTGGTCTCGTGCCGCTGCGGGGCCTGCGAGGCGCGACCCGAACGCTCCGTGTTTCTGTAGGCCGCGCGCGCGCAGAGAGATCGGTCGGGGGGGTTGATCGGCTCCTCGCAAGCGAGCCAAGAGAGCGGAATTGGAGTTGCAGGCTTCTCTCGAGCGCTGCAGGGGAAAAGTGGCCAACGCACTGATGACCGACGCCGGAAAGTTGTCTCACTTACTTTCGTGCTTGGTGCAGCAACTTTTTCTCATGGCTGGATTTTTGGTCTATTGTTATTGCAACCGGGATGGATTCGATTGCAATCACCATTCAAGAAAAGTCGGTTGAATGGTTGAAATACTCGCTAATCGGGAACATTCTTTAAACTATTTCTAGTAAAAGTGCACTGAGGTTATTTGATGCATCCTACCGGATGGGCATTTTCAAGCCCTGGGAACGCTGTAGAATTTCACTTTTGCTGAGAGTGGTATATAACATCCTTATTTCATCAGATTTTTGTCGGATTAATTTTCATTTAAATTGAAATGATTAGCGTCAACCGATCAGACCTTCCCCTTATGAAGCCATTAACAATGGAACCAACCGCAGTTAACTTTCACTGAATGTTTGGAGAATATCTTTGTTAAGGTGTTCTAAAAGAACAATCATTAGAATTAATTTAGATGTAATTAGATTATTAAATCTAATTGATTAGATCAGTAGATTAGATGTAAATTTCCTATTATTTGCCAACAAACTGTAAGAATAAAGTATTTTAGCAAAAAGTGTGTCATTTTATGAGCTATTTTGTTTGTTTATATATTTGAAATGAGCAATTTCAGCCAAGTCAGCTGAGGAAAGGGAGCTGGAGAATTCAATTTATATCTGTATTCAACTTCTTTAGGCAGTCTTCAAAGAAGGGTAAGTATTCCCGCTTTCCCAGTTTCTAAATTTCTCAGTTCTGAATGAACTTTTCTACTGTAGCAAAGTAGCTTTTGTACCGCTAATAAAAGTTGGAGTATTGTTAAAGCGATTTCTGAATCCAAATGTTTAATCGCTTCTTCCCCCAATTCACAGTGTGCCTTTCCTTAAAATACTGTATCTGCAAGAAATTCTTCAATGGGTCGCCCTTTGTCTAAAATACATTATAAATGGTATTATGGAGGGGGGAATTGTTGGATGTTCATGTCACAGCTGGCTTCTTTTCAAGTAGAGGTATTAAAGATTAATTCTGACACCAAGCATTATTAGCAATAAATATTAGCAATAAATCAAGCTGGAAACAATTGTGCTTTCATTCTTTTTACTTTGTCACTGTTTATTTGTCTTTTGCGTTATACTCAATTCTTTCCAAATTTACATAGATTCAGACATCAAACAATTACTTTTCTACACGTTTGGCTACAAAAATAGGCTTTAAAATAGTTATCAACATTTCATATTTCTCCGTTAACTCTGTATTGAAAAAAATGGCTCTGGTAGATTTGGCTTCATTATTGGATGTGTTGTTGGTAAATTTATTTGATTGCACTTTCTTTCTTGCAAGCAGCTATTCCAGTATTGAATGTGAACATTTTGTAATATTTCTTACAGTAGTCTGTCTTTCTGAAGTATTAAATGTTTTACCAAAAAATGCATTAAAGAAGTAATGAAAATTATGCTACAGTATTTGGAGACTTGTTTCCTATTGCTTTTTTTATCCTGAGAAAAACTGCATAGAGTAGTATGCATTCTTTTGACAGTTTCTTACCATTTTTATTGCTGCTTCTTGTAAATATTTATCAATGTGGACATTTCTTAATCTCTTTTTCTGTTAATACCTAAGCACGTACAGTATGGTGCCTCTCATTTGGTTGCACGCTTCTCCTTAAACACTTCCTAACAACTTCCCTTCAGTAATTTCCCTCCAATATTTCTTCTCCCTTATACAGACCTTCCCCATCACTATAACTCATAATTTTTTTCTTTGCACTTTTACAGGGATCTTATTTACTATGTCAGATGAGTTATTTCTCATGTTCATATTGACAAGTTGAAATACTGTTACATTTAGTGACCATTCAAAGTTACAATGGCACCGAAAAAGTGACTTATGACCATTTTTTCACACTTATGACCGTTGCAGCACCTCCATGGTCATGTGATCAAAATTCAGATGCTTGGCAACTGGTTCATATTTATGATGGTTGCAGTATCCTGGGGTCATGTGATCACCTTTTGCGACCTTCTGCGACAAGCAAAATCAAACCAGATTCACTTAACAACTGTGTTACTAACTTAACAGCTGCATTGATTGTCAGCCTCTTTGATGCTTGCTTGCTAATCGGCTGCCATAGAAACAGGGAGGGGGGGAAGCTTGGTTTTTGGGAGGGGAAGTGAGCTGGAGTGGAGGTGGCCTCTGTGTGAACCAAAAGGGAGGGATGCTCTCATGATCACCG
>JANHFL010005213.1:0-13902 GCA_032468155.1 Oxyrhabdium leporinum
TTGCCTTCAGAAGTTGTGGGAGCTTCATCACTGGAAGCTTTCAAGAAGAGACTGGGCTGCCATCTGTCAGAAATGGTGTAGGGTCTCCTGCTTGAGCAAGGGGTTGGATGACCTACAAGGTCCCTTCCAACTCTGTTAATCTGCTATAATTTTAGTAAAGATTTGTTGGCAGCCATTAATCACAGCAATCTATATACATTAGAAAATGCACTGCATGCAACGTAATAGATACAAATCAATACCAATAAAGTCTTTTATTTGGAACTCATCAATCAAATAAAAAGTCTCTTTGGAGTCAAACTCAGCATCTGGAAACTTCATGGACACAAATATGTGTTGTTTTCTTAACAATTTTTTAAACTTCCCAGCTAGGTCCTTAGTTGTGAATATACTGTATACCATTTTTTTTTACCATGGATTACTGTAGCTATCCAATTCTGCTTTAAAATTCAGTGTAATATAAATTTCCTTCTGCAAACATAAATAATATTCCAGACAACTGTTTTTATTATCAGAAAGCAACTGGATTTAAAACAAAAACAAAAAAACAAAGCACAACTGAATGTCATTTCCTTGAAAAATTAAATCTTCCCCTTTCTCAATTCCACAAGTGGAATTCCATAAGTGGAAATTCTAGAGCCTATGCTGTTAATGTCTATTATAGTTCCCTTGCCAAGATTTTTATATAAGCAGAGTACTGCAAATCACAAGTATACTCCTGGGCAATTCAAAATTTATTGTTCGACTTGGGACATGTGGTTCATTTCTAATACATGGGAGGTTAATTGCCATAATTCTGTGGGTTGCCTTCTCTTTACATTTCAAGAAAGCAGTTTATAGAGGGAGGACTTGAGAATGAGGATTTGTTCTGGTCAGAGTTCAGAGCCACAAGTGTTGTGACTGAAAATACACATCAAATATAAATAATACTAGGAATAAACTGTAAAAGGCAGTTGCATCTTTTTCAACAATAAAGATTTGGCATTCTAAACCACCGTTTCCTAAATGTGGGATAGCCAAGACTCCATACTTTTGTGGGTAATAACATCTAAGAAGGCTTCCTTGAAAATTCCTCAGACAAATGTGTTCCTCCCCTTTCATTCTGTTAGTTGCTGATCTGACCACGCACCCTAGTCAGAAAGAGTTATAATCAAGACGTTGACATGCAGAGATGCAGCAGGGAGCTTTGAAGGCAGCTCGCTCTGCTACTTCTCTGCAAACCATGTCCAAAATCTTGCCAAGAGAATAATAGAGACATCTCTGCATTGGTATTGGTATTATTTAGATGATTAAATTGCACTCATAACAATAATTACCTCTTTACAGGCAGGCAAAGATGTCTAGCAGCTTTTATTGGAATTTGGTATTTGGGGAACATATGAGGGTTTCATTATTGCAGTTATACAATGTGTTTTAGAATGTATTGAGCTGATGCACACTAGGTAGAGCCTTTCCTTCATTCCTTATTTCTGTAAATGCTCTCACAATCGAAAAACAAGCATCTGTGTTGTGAAATTGATATGTATCTAACCTCACAATCGATACAAAAGGTACGATTGGCTCAAAGAACCATGGAAAGATACATGCTCAGCATTAGAAGACAAGATAGAAATACCTGCATATGGATTAGAGAACAAACGAAGGTTATAGGATATCATCAAGAGAGTAAAAAAAATTGAAATAGCTAATGGTCACATAGCAAGAAGAACTGATGGCAGGTGGACCAAGGCAGTGATAGAATGGATCCCACTTGATAAAAAGTGTCCATAAAAGAGACCTAAAACAAGCCAGTATTACAGGCCCAATTAGCAAAAGAGAGTTCAGGAACATATTGGCTGGAAACATACGAAAGAAGCCTTCATCCTGCAGTGGATAGACAATGACTAAAATGATGATGATGATTGTGATCACTGATGTTGCACACTGCTAGTTTCCTCCTTTGATTACATTACATTAGATACTCTGTATCTAATATAATGTTTCATGTGGTACCAATATATATATACATATATTGGTACCACCCCAAAATACAACATGCAGAATAATTCAGTATTTTTTAATTTAACTATAATGTTCATTTAACACAATTTAAACAAAATTTAGTTCTTTGTCCTGGAAATACTCATTCCTTTGGAGTTCAACCCCAGCATAACCTTCATAGGCCCTGGAAGAAGACTGGCTTGAGAAAATTCACCCTGCAATAGGGACAAAGAACAACAAAATATTTCCTTCCAGAAGTTGTATTCTGAGGGGCAATGCTTTGTTACATAACAGCGATGTATTTCTAAGAGAAAGCCATTATTTGAAAGCTTCTTCTGGAACACACGAACTTTACATAGAATGGAAAGTACCTCCAAGGAAGGATTGCTGTTTTGTTTTGCTACATAAGAGTCTTCCCGACTTCTACTACTAAAAGGCAGCTCAGAAGCACTAAATTACTTCCTTTGTTTGGCTTTTCATTTGCTTCACTTCTCAGTTCTGGAGCTGAATTCAGGGTCATTGCCCATATCTCTTGTGCTCTTTCAAACACAACCTATTAAAATCACATCATTGTATTAAATCATGAAAGGGGACAAGCTTCTAAGACAGATCTAGAACTCTGGATGTGGCTATTGGGAGACATGACAACACTACTGCATTTACTTTACAACTTTTACAATGAGGAACTTGTATTTCCTTATGCTATTTGCCTTAGCCTATGCAAAGGGCAAAGTAATCTTTGTTTTAGCTTCTACTGGGAGGTACTTCATGTTCACCCAAGGAACCCTCAATGTAGGAACTCCTGTTTTCCTCATAACCCCCAAATCAGATAATCTTTTTGGCTTATAAGAAAAGAAAGGCAAACAAGCAGGAAAGCAAAATGTTAGCCTGCCTGAGCTGAAAGTTGTTCAGTCATTCAGTCACTTCTCCTTCTTCAGGATATAATTTTGCCAGGCTTGCCTATCAGTGATTGCTTCTCGGAGTTGAATTAGAATAGAATAGAGCTGGAAGGGACCTTGGAGGTCTTCTAGTCCAGCCCACTGCTCAAGCAAGAGAACCTATACATATACATACATACATACACACACACACACACATGCATACACATCCCAAATTGTATAGCTAAAAGTCTATAGATTTGGGGTGAACATTCTTTGAGTGGTGTGGGAATAGGAATGGATTTCCAGAGGAAAAATTGCAGACTACAGGAACCAGGAGCACTACTCAGATGATCCTGAGGACAATGACCCCCTAAAAGGATACAAATGACCAGCTGTCTGCAAGGAATATAATTCCTTCCATTTCCCACTATCCTGTCAGAGCTGAAGAAGCTTCTTGGATGAGAAGGGAAACGTCTTCAAAAGGAAAAAAACAAGTCCAGTTGCCTCCTGAAAAAAACACCTTTGGGACGACCATGACCTGGATGACTAAGAATCTCTACAGACTTCCTGAATGATAGGACACATGGACAGTAGAAAGGGGATTGCTTAACTCTTCTGCCCTTCTCAATTCACTGTCTGAAGCGGATTATATGTTCTGCCTCAGGAGGAAGGCAGACTGGCCTTGCATGCCAGAGGCCTGAATATTCTTAGGTATTCAATCAGATGATTAAAAAAATATCTGGGGAGAAGCTTGCTTCACTGTACCTTGATGGCAGCCTTGCTCCTCTCTATTTACAGCAATGACATCATTCTCCCATGCTGTCAGTAGTCCTGGGAAGTTTCCCAGCACCTAATTCATATTGATTAAATTATGCTGCTCATCCATCCATTGCTTAATCCTCCATTTTGGCTTGTACTGTAGTTCACTAGAGTTCCTCTGTAATTTTTTGCAGTCATTTTTGTACAAGTCCAGACATTGTGTCTTGAGTTCTTGAGCCACTGAGTTTCTCCAATGGCTCAAAGGAAATTTGTACTCATTTCCTTCATTTGTCCTGTCAAGTAAAAGAAGATGAAACCTCTTCCTTTAATACCTCTGATTGTTTCAGAAATAAAGGCTTGTGGAATAAGCTTGCTTTCTGCCAATGTTGCACGGATCTTGCTATCAGGTCTTGAATTCAAAATAATACAGTGTAGAATGCAATAAAGGCTACCTATCAAATATACGTGACCTTCTAAAGCAGGGGTGTCAAACTCAATTTCATTGAGGGCCGCATCAAGGTTGTGTTTGACCTCAGGGTGTGTGGGGTGTGTGGCCAAGGTGTGTTTGTGGCCATCTCGACATCACTCATGTCAGGGGCACATGTGGTGGCCTGAGCACCCTGCCAGCGAAAACGGGCTCCCAAGCTCTGTTTTCGGCTGCGATGGCCTCCTGAAACCCTCTGTCAGAGAAAATGGAGCTTGGGAAGGCCGCACGTGGCCCTCCTGAGCTCCATTTTCATTGGCAGAGGCACCGCGGGCCTGTCCTTTGCTGTTTCTAGGGCGACCCTGTGGGCCAGATCTAAGCAGCCCATGGGCTGGATCCGGGCCCAGGGCCTGGAGTTTGAGACCTCTGTCCTAAAGTCACCTATCCACCATGATAAACCAGTCAAAGATCTTATTAGCTGGACTGTTGGTCTGAGCTCCGAGCTTGGCAATTCTGAGCTCAGACCAACAGTCCAACTACCAATCTGAGCTACTTATATTCAAATACATTTCAATCGTATTAGCTTTCATCATTGAGCAATAGCAAGAGCACTTATACCTATATACCACTTCACAGTGCTTTACAATCCTTTCCAAGCGGTTTACAGAGTCAGCATATTGCCCCCAACAATCTGGCTCCTCATTTTATCGACCTCAGAAGATGGAAGGCTGAGTAAACCTTGAGCCTATGAGGCTCAAACTACTGAACTGCTGGCAATTGACAGTCAGCAGAATTAGCCTGCAATACTGCATTCTAACCACTGCACCACCATAGCATATGCTAAACTGAGTCCTCTTTCAACTACAACACCATGATTGATTATTTTAGTTTTGCTGAGTTCCTTTTCAGGGAAAAACAAGCACCAATCAATTTCACTTGTCCTGTGTATTACCAGAATAGTACCATTTGACAGTAACTTGCAGCAGAAACAATAGAAGCAGAATAGAAACTGGCAACGAAACCACACTACCCCACACCACAAATTTCACACTAGTAAGTGTTCTGCTGACTAAGGAGCGGGTGCATAGTTCTTTACTCAGCAGTGAGTAGGTTCTTATTTTGCTTCATTGACTCTTGATTAAATCATGTACTTTTGAACTAGCTTGTTCAGTCTAAAGGCATAGTTCAAGGCTGTTATCTGAAAAATAATCTTGGAAAGTCTGTGTCACAGAAAAGTCTTTTTGCTCTTAAAAGTACAAACGACCATATTAGCAGTAAAAAAGTTATCAAGTTAGGAGGCAGAATCCAACAAATTGAAATTGTTCCTATCCACATTAACCCATGGAACAGATTCATTGCAAGTTCTAACATGATACCATACCTGCCTTCTCAGTGATACAATATTGCCTTTTGTGTTCTGCACACATGCACACACACACACACATACAGCTCAACACCAGGAAATTAATCACAGCAAGGCATTTCATCTTCCCATTTGAACAGGAAAGACCACCCAGATGAAAACATTCCTTATAACAACTTTTGCCATTGTTAAATGTAGCTGGCAGCTTTAAGTGGCTTAAAAATTGGCATTCTTAAATGGCTAGAATGGAATCAATGTTCCACAGCTGGTGTACTTCAGCTAGAGAAGCATCTTTCTCATTTTACCACAATGCTCTTTGGCTAAATTATACTTATTTGTGAAGTGTTTGTATTTATCTACCAAACTCTGTTCCCTAGACAAGAGACGGGAGGGCGGGGGGATATCATAATTGTGGGCCTCCTGAAGTGCAAATACCTTTTTGAAAAGTAGTAATTATATATTACACAGTGAAAGGTATTATGAGTTTTCTATTAATTTAAGGCAAGTGCTACATATTTGATCTAATCAAGTCTTATACAGTTAATTGTTTTCACAGCTTTGGAAAATGCTAGGATTCTGCAGCATTGCTTGCTCACTCTCATAGAGTTGGAGAAATAATAGGATGGAAGGATTGTTTTAAGTGGAGAAAGGAGAGAAATTAGTTCTTCAATGAACTTAATATAGGAATTCTGACTGCAACATTCTCTTTCTAAAGGGATCATATGATCATAATTACAATGGAAATGTGGTACCTTTCTTTTACTTTTATTTGTTAAAAGGCTTGTACTGCTATGTTATACTCAGAGTTTCTCTTCATCTTTTCTTCTTCAGAACTGAAGAAGCTTCTTGGATGAGAAGAGAAATGTCTTCAAGGAAAAACAAAGAAAGTTCAGTTGCCTCTTGAAAAAGAACCTTTGGAACATCCATGACATGGATGACTGAGAATCTCCACAGATACTCACAGCTTAATAACAGTGGTAACTAGGTTCTTCCATTACTGTTCAGCTACTTGGTAGATTTGCTAAACATTGGGGGAGGGGAAAGGGTTCCACCACCATGTGATTATGTCACAACGTTGTGCAGTCATTAGTTTCTGTCCACTTCTAGTCAGATAGAGTTGGACTTAGTAACATTTCCAGTACTGACCTCCTCAGTGTTCTTGGTACTCAGACAAAGAGAAAGAGAGAGAAATTTTCTTTCAACACAACTTCAGCAAAAAGACAAAAGATTTTAATTGAATAATTAAAACCAATTTAGGGAATGAAATTCTCCATGGGAGCAAGCAATTCCTGTTCAGAAAAGAGGTAAAACTGTTCAGTTTTAAGGCTAGCGTTCATTTTTGCCCTAACCTGATATTGGTGCAATATGAGGGAATGCAAGAAATTAACGCAGCTTTTGTGTGCAAAAATATTTTGCATGTTATTTATTATACAAATGTTTGGACTGCTCCTCCACAGAGAACAATTGAGGTGATGGACTAATACAGTACAAAATTGTTAAATTATTTTTTGAACAGTAAGACCAGAAATGGTTTTCGTCATTTAAAAACTCAAGTAAAAAATAATCTGGGTTTGGACAAAATCAATCAAGCAACTTTCTTTTAAAATTCGGAGGAATTGTGAACTTTCATCATGGGGGACTAGGTTTTCCTTTTGCTTTAACGTGAATGAATGCATTAAATCAGTTGGAAGGTTAATGTATCTATTTAATTTTTTATTTCAAGGCCAAATATAGAACTGTCGGAATCCATCTGGGAATAATTCTGAGCTAATTGTGAAAAGTTCTTTGGGATAACATTTTTATCACGATACTTGGGTTGTTTATTGCTCATGAAGGACAAAGATTGTAGAGCTGGACTAAAAACATGTTTTTAGTCAACTCCTCAGACTCATAAATTTCATTGCCTTATTACCATTGGCTAGTAGTGTAGTAGTTAAGGTGCTGACTTAGAGAGCAGGCGACTGTGAGTTCTAGTCCCACTTTACACATGAAAGCCAGCTGGGTGACTTTGGGCCAGTCATTTTCACTCAACCCAGTCACTTCACGGGGTGGTTGTTGTGGGGAGAAATGGAAATAGGAAGGCCCAAAGGTGCTTTTTCAAGAGGCAACTGGAATTTCTGTTTTTCTTTGAAGACATTTCTCTTCTCATCCAAGAAGTTTCTTGAATGAGAAGTGAAACATCTTCAAAGAAAAAACAAAAAGTCCAGTTGTCTCTTGAAAAATCATCTTTGGGACAACCAAGACCTGGATGACTGAGAATCTCCATAGACAGGAGGAGGAAGGAGCATTATGTGTTTTCTGCCCTTTATAAGTTACTTATAAAGTAATAAAGACAGGATAAAAATCTACTAAATAAATAAATTGCCTTTATATGGATGTTGTTGGTTAACTTTTCCTCTAATTGGATAATATACACCCAGATATACCACAGCTGAGATGAAAGTGTCTAATTAAAATGCAAATTAAAACTGTGAATTAAGAACACTTTAAGATTGTGCATATATTTTGGGCAGACTCAAAATTAGCTCCTTAATCTTCAAGGATTGATTCCATTAACTAATAATGTTAGTCTGAAAAGATTTTGACCGCTCTAAAGAAAAATGGCAAGAAACACTCCAGCATTGATTACAGCACAATCAATCATTCAGCTAAATTTGTAGCAATACCAAATCATAAAAAGTTCTGAGAAAACACCAGCATGCTGGGATTTGGCTTCACTGAGTACAATATAGATCACTAGTGGGTGAATAGACAAGTTTGATAAATTCCTTTGGCCTTTGCATACAGCATTCTCCTGACTGCCTATCCTGTAAAAAAAGAAAATAATTATTGTTCAATAGCATAAAGCTGTTCTCATATGCCACAGTCAAATATCTAATACCCAGAAAAGAGGAAACATCACAGTATTTTTACAATTCTTGCTTGACCAAAATTGCAAACTAACCTATACAGATTAGACAATAGATACTGCATTTGCCTTTTGTGGCATGGAGGTGTTTCTTAACTCAAATAATATCTAACAAAGGTAATATCTTTGTGGGAAAGACAGGTCCTGGCTGTTGCAGCTGTGGACCAAGGGTTAAGCAATCTTGATAATAAAGCTCTATAAGTTTTCCTCTAAACATTGTAAGAATGGACAGGAAATCCTGTCACAATGAATCACAAAGGCCCCGGGATCATAATTAAGCAAAAAACAAACAGGAGAAATCATAGGAACAGATTAAAAGTAAGGAAACGACACCCTATTAGTCAAGGCTCTAAAGTTGGGTATGCACACCAGAAAAGTTACTAACTTGAATATCCAACTAAAAACTGCAACAGATTTCAGTTAAGAAAAGCTGTCAAACTTAAGAAAATAAATCAAAATGGAAAGCATGTGTTATAATAGGAACTTTTAGAAGAATTTAATAACTTCCCATCAATGTAAAACAATAATATATATCAATAGCTTTTTTTCAGAATCTTTGAAGTTAATTTTAACAAACGGCACAGCCGATTTGGTCTAGCAGTTAAGATGCTGCACTATAAGCAAGAAAACATCAGTTCCAGTCTTACTTAAGGCCTGAAGCCATCTGGCTGTCCTTAAGCCAGTCATCCTTTCTCTGCCATCGGAAGACAGCATGGGCATACTACTTCTGAAAATGTTATCAAGAAAGTGCATAGATCTGTCTATGTAATCACCAAGAGTTAAGATTGTCTGAAAGGTGCACACATACACATACATTCTTCCCCTGGGATGACTTCCTGGTGCACGGATTTCAGTTCCCAGAATTGTATGCAATTGGCAATATTACCTCTGTGGTACAATTATCAAAAAGGGATGCGGGATAGAGAGGACAATCAGTAACAACATCTCCCCATCTTTTGTTTTATCCAGGTCTGACCAGATCTGGATGCTATTATTGAGGTCCCTTGTATTAGCCTCATATTCCAGGAACAATTTTGCTAAGCAACATAGGTGCAGACTGCTGATTTGGGCTGTGTTTCTAGACTGCTGGATCATTTGAATGCAAATGAAGGACTTATTCTGGCTGGAGCAAGCCAAAAAGGGAAATTTAATAATGGGTCTATTTTTGTTCCAATACCCAAATAAATAAATAAATAATTTGCAATGCACTAATAAAAAAAAGAATCCAGAAAAGGACAATTCTCTATTTTCATGCTGCTTGTGTGACCAAATCAGCATATGGACATGCATGCAGCTTGACTAAAAAACCATGCCTTGGTTTTGCTTTTTAATCTCTGGCTCTACTTTAATATCTATCAATTATATTCTAATCATGCATACAAAAGACACACTTCAGTGTGTTTAAATAAAAACTGTTATATGTTAACATTGCTAGACCTATTATGAAACATCAAAAATAAACAAATCATACTTCAAATGGATTTGGATTGTACAGAGTAGCCAAGTCCTTTGAGAATCTATTCTCTCACTGGAAAAAAAGATAGTTGTGTGCCCTACTTTACAGAAAACAGTCCTTTTTTTGAAGGCATCCTCTCAGCTTGGCTTATAAAGAACTATCTGAAAGAAAATATAGAGGACTAAACTCTCCATCAATTCTGGCCAATTGCTTTAAAAGGCTTACAAATGACTTTTCCTCTCTACGGAGAGATGCATTTTATATTTTTCTGTCGGCTTGGCAGTAACACATTTAAAATTATTTGGGGAGGATTGTCAACCCAAAGTTAAAGATCAGCCAACATTGCAATTGTTTAAAAGCAAATGCCATTCTGGGATGCATAGAGTTCAGATCACAGGAAGCAATTGTTCTACTCTACACCACCATGGATGGCATCTCACTTGGAATACTGTGTCCAGTTCCGGGCACTGTAGTCCGAAAAGGACAGTGACAGATTGGAATAAGTTTGGAGGAAGGCTCCCAGGTTAGTGAATGTCTGGAAACCGAGCCTTATGAGAAATAGTTAAAGGACCTGAGTACTTTTAAGTTATAGAAAATAAATTTAAAGGAAGATATAACTTTTCAAAAAAAAAAGTTAAGGGTTGCAGGGGACTTGTCAGGCAATGACCTTGGACAAGATTAGAGGCAATGGGGTAAAACTACAAGAAAAGAGGTTGAAGCTAGACATCAGGACTTATTGGTTGTATGCTGTCCACCAGAAGAACAGACCAATATATAAAGTGATGAGTTCTACTTTGCTGGAGGTCTCCACATAGAGGTTAGATGGTTACCTGCTACTAGATGAGCAGGGATTGGACCTGATGATCTTTAAGGCCCTTTTTTTGTTTATAATTCTATAATTATAGGCTGAGCCATCTGGCACAGTGGTTAGAATGCAGTACTACAGGCTAACTCTGCTCATATTGCCAGGAGTCCAATTCCCTCAATTCTGACTGGGTCAAGGTTGACTCAGCCTTCCATTCTTCCAAGATCGGTAAAGTGAGGATCCAGATTGTTGGGGGCAACATGCTGACTCTGTAAACCACTTAGAGAGGCTATAAAACATTGTGAAGCAGTATGTAAGTCTACTGTAAGTGCTGTTGTTATTATCAGGTCTACTATGTGGCAATTTTCATTATTCAACCAAAACACTTCCAAAGAATGAGTATAAATTATGAATACCATTTTTAAATGCCTGTGTTTATGAAAATTTCTTTTTCCTTTTGGCATCTTTTTTGCCGATTATGTAAATGGATACTTTATTGGAAATAGAACCTAGAGTTCAAAATATATCTGAGAATGTGTCAATAACCAAGCATTGAGTATGCTTCAGAGATAGGAATGCGATGAAGGACTAAGAAATACAATTCTCCTAACCATAAGTGTCTGGCTCAAGAAGGGATTGATTTTCCAGCACAATGCTAAAGGATATTGAAATTAAGATTGTTGTTAGCCCTAAAGTCAGAGATGACTAATGAATGAGTCTGACAAGTACTCTATGTGAATTGGTTATATTTCATAATCCCAAAGTCGACAGGTAAACTGACAGTGCACTGTGACTTTTGTTTACCAGCATTACAGTGTGACTGTACCACCAAAAAAATAAAAAAGCAGTTGCTTAAAACAAGGGCACAGTGTTTCCTATGGAAGGAAAAAAAAGGTGCTTTTTAGTTGTGAGGAAGGGCTGGAGGAAGGAGACTGATGGAAAGATTGGCATAAAGAGCTGACCTCTAATATGATGTTGTAAACTCAAGCTGCTCTAGTTCACATAATTTTACAAAAAAAGGCCACAGGAATTTCTTCTAGTATGTTAAAGGAAAAACACAAAGTTCTTTACGCAGTAGAACAGTTAGTGTTGCTTCCAGATTAAGAGAAAGCAAACATTTCCTGTGTGTTTTCTTTTCCATTGATTCAAAGGGAAAAATGGGTTATTTGAAAGCAAATAGGAACTTGTTTGTAGAGGACTTTTCACCTGAAACAAGCTGAAATTGAAATGAAACACAAAACTGACCAATTGTTTTCAAATCACTTGAGGGGTTGAACTTTCCAAGATGAAGTAACAACAAATCAAAAGTAGAGCAAAAATCTGGCACTTCACAGTTTATGGCTCAGACCAGACTAATTTCTACCATCCTATCTAACAATTAAAACTTTCACTCACATGAACTTTCACCTTATCTCCTGGGGGCAGTTTTTTTTTTACACTGCCTGGAATTCAGTTTTTCTCTTGAGTCATTTCGTGCACTACATTTTCTGACCTTAGAAATTCAGCTGAGTGAGACTATTACATGCTTTTATTTATTTGGTGCCAACATTTTCCTAGAGGAATTGGGTGCCAACTACAGGCAGTCCTCAACTTACAACCACAATTAAGCCCAAAATTTCCCTTACTGAGACAGTTGTTAAATGAGTTTTGCCCTATTTTATGAGTTTTCTTGCCGCCATTAAGTGAATCACTGCAGTTGTTAAGTTAGTCACACAATTAAGTGAATCTGACTTCCCCATTGACTTTGCTTGTCAGAAGGTCACAAAAGGGAATCACGTGATCCCAGGACATTGTAACCATCAGTTGCCAAGTGTCTGAATTTTGATCATGTGACCATGGGAATGCTACAATGGTCGTGTGAAAAATAGTCATAAACCATTTTTTTCAGTTCCATTGTAACTTTAAGTGGTCACTCAATGAACTGTTGTATGTCAAGGACTACCTGCATAGACCTATGAAGATTTATAACGTTTATTGTTTTAATTGAAAATGTAGTCTTCAGTAACAGCTTTATCCAAACTGTTATTTTCTAAGCTTTAGCTGTTTGGCTAAAGAATTTTGGGGACAGATACCAAATACATACAGAGATTAACAGGCTGGCAATTATGTTAGAAAAGTCTAAGGGCTATATCCCTTTGGTATGAAGAACTCTTGCTTCTTTCATACATTTAAACCCTGCCTTTCTTCCATAGCAGAACTCAAAGCAGGCAGTCCTCTGATCATCTTCCATCTTGGTCCTGATCAAATCAAGCCCTGTTTAGTTTCAGCAAACAGACATGGAGGAAATCTCAAACAGCAACTAGTATCAAATCTCCTCTCCTTGTAATCATGCTTAACTGGAATAGAAATTCTCCAAAGACACAAATGTTCTTGAGAGTAAAAAACAGTAGATTTCCATTAAAATAATACTGTGTTTTGTTTGTTATCGTTGGTCGGATATATTACTGTGGATATGCTGCCCGTGTCAGTGTCTAGCAACTGTGGGCTGCTTATATCGTAAAATAAAACAATTAGCATGCTAAAAGCATTAAACATTAAAACCTCAAAAGTCATGAAAATCAGATCTCATTTTGATACAATTATATTGGCAAACATTTCTACTATCCATACATCCCCCAAGGATATGTCAAGATGACTGCTTCCTTGTGCACTAAATATTCCTCTCTTAACAGCAACGAAATTCATAGTTACAAATTAAGAGCTCAGCTGTAGTTAGTTTCTGGTGCTGAGCGTTATCATTAGTGTTAAAATGAACATAATAAGCAGTGTGTCTTGTTTTTTATTAATTGGAATCAATAAAAAGCCATACATGTATAACCACTCTTCTATCTTCCAGGAACTGAACATGTCGAGGCAAGCTAAATTTCATGCCAAGATAATGAGTAATATGGCATTCATTTAAAAATAATGTTTCACCAAGGCATGAATAGTTTCAGAAATACGATAGTTATTTTATGTAAAATATTGGGTTTTTTAAAAAAAATCTTAACAGAGGTTGCTTCATCTATAGTATCTTATGGTCAACTGTAATGTGAAGGGCAACTGTTGTGGTTGGGAAGTCCAGCTGTTATCTACTATTTTTGGCCAGCTTGGCTAGCCAGAAAATGCAAGGCTGTTAATTTACAATTATAGCACATCAAGTTGTTGCTATTGCAATTGCTATTGCAATTGTTGCTATTGAAGAGTTGAAGGATTTGCTGTCAAACCAATTGGAGGCAACAGCTGTACCTCTTCAGAAGATGGATCCAGAATAGCAATAGCATTTAGACTTATATACCACTTCACAGTGCTTTACAGCCCTCTCTAAGCGGTTTACAGAGTCAGCA
>JANHFL010005213.1:14002-26185 GCA_032468155.1 Oxyrhabdium leporinum
AAAAGAAAAATTAATGTTATGTATGAAATTAAATATAAAGATGGTTTATAATTATGAATATGCCAATATAAGTAACATAATTATAAATAAGCTAAGCTAATATAAAGAAAATTAGTTAAAACTATTCTGTTATATCACTTCTATTGTCAGTATATGTATCAATATTTCTATTTGTCTTTTTTTGTTGTTTTCTTTTTGGCTAAAGATATGCCCTGAAAATACACTGTATTCAAAATGTTTATGAATAAAAAAAAACATATACAGAAAAAAAAGATCCTTTACTAAAAGTAACTGAATATACCAGACACCCAAACAAATGTTTAATTATCTTAAAGAAACAAACTATGAGCAGTTTGGAGGAGAAGATCTGCTTTCCCAAGAATAGTGTTTATTACTGTACACTGGCAAGAGTCTTCAAATTTGTAAGTGTAATAAGTTAAAGAAATAAAAGATTTACCGATGATGTAGTGTAAGTGCTAAAGGCTTGGTAGTCATAGAGAGATAATACAGAAAAGTAACTTGATTCCATACAGGCTAATGTTCTGAATTATTCTTTTCAGGTAAAAATCTTCATTACTTGTAAACCTACTTTTCTTTTTAAACTCAGTACAGATGCAAAATATAAAGTTTTAAGGAAACCATGGTCTTACTACCAAACCTGCTTCCTATTCAGAGATACTAAAGCCTTTTGGGATTGTAAATCTCAAGAGTCTGGGCCTTAATGTATTGCTTCTGTTGATATTAGTTATACTACTATTTACCACTGATGTACTTGATTAGTGGATCAGCTGTCTATTTCCAAAACTGAACTCCAATCAAATGCTATACTGTGATATTCAGTTCTGATTTCCTCATATATGAACATCACATATAGCTTAACAGATCTGGAAAAGTCAATAAAGTTCTTCGGGGAAAAAATATTTATGCTGAATATGCTGAAAAGCATATTTACATCTATCTTCAGAAATATCATGCACAGAATTAGCACTATATTTATCCAAGACAAAATGAACATAGCCAATCAAAGTGATTCTGTTTTTACACTGAATAGGGTACAGTATATACAAAACCAGCCTTTATTTACCTGCCAAATAGTTAATAGCATTCTCAAGACAAAGATTGCTGGCTACTCTTTTTATTAGTTTGCTGGTTTTAGAGAACTGACTATCTGTAACAATAATAAATTAGAAGATGGAAAATTCAGACCAGCCTTTCCCACTACAGGTATGCTGCATTTGTCTTCCAAAATTCACTTTTGACCCAGGTGAAAAGAAGTTTTAGTGCCACCTTTCAATAGAATGGGGAATGTTTTGGCCAGCAATTCAATGTACAAGGCGAAGGTTTTATATGAAGTATGTCACATCTGTGGCAGTACATAAATGGTCATCCTGTATAAAAGAATGCCTTGATTTGACAAGTCTGTCTCTTGAAACAGTTCTTGTAGTTCCCTAAAGATACCTTTAGAGTTTATGAGACACTGGCTTGATTTACATACACATTATGCTAAGAAACTAACCACAATTGACAAAAACGATTCATACAAACATAGCCCAAATCAAATTAAACTCATTTTAACTTAATTCAATCTGTAAATTTCTATTTTAAGTTTCAAAGTGAAATAATTCTAGGTTTCAGAAATCTGAAAAGACTATCGTTTGTTCTTTTCTTCACAAAACTCTACTTTTCTATTGGGAAATTCTTTCCGGTTCTGGGAATGTATTATGAGATCATCACACTCTACTGACTGCATACGTTCTTCTCTTCTGTAATCTGCAGTCTTTGAACATCAAAAGAATCTTTATTATATCAGCCATTTAAATAATAAGTCCCTAAGGTAGGTTTCCAACCAATACAATAATATTCTTTCTGTGATTATAAACTAAGAGGAAAAAGCATTAGATATTTTATTGAGAGGCTACTGATGCTAGAAGAGCTTAAAGTAAGGAACTTGCAAACAGTTTAAGTATTATGTTATGTTCTCTCTACAAGTCACTTGGATCTTCAGATAGCTTTTTTTCAATGGCTGCAGTAAATGATTTATGTCTAGGAGACTTCCCAGGTCAACTACAGTTGAGGGTAGATATGGATACTCTGGTCCCAGAGAGCTGTAGGAAAAGTTTAGCATCTTGCTTCTGTGGAACTTTGTATGTACCTTACTAACATGAAAGAGATTTAATAAGCCCGGAGGCATCAAGCTCAGGCCATGCACACCCAGGCTCCGCAAAGGCAAAAAATGTCGCGATACGTCATGATATGTCACATGATGCAATCGACTTTGACACCCGTGCTATAAAGGAATCAAGACTTTTGCTTTAGTTGTCACCCATTTTTAGTGCTGAATACATAAAATGTAAAAATCATCTGGATTGAATTTTGGGACTGTTGGCTACAGAGGTCTTTTTGGAATCACTTTCTCTTTACATGCAAGCTATAATACAAGTTATAATGCAAATGTGTGTAAATGAATCTCTATTTTCATGGAAAGAAATTCAGAGAGGAAACACCTGCTTAAAACTTTGCAGAACAATAAATGAAGAATGAGAGGTGATTTAGAATGGAAGAACTGTGAGCAGGGGATTGGTTATATCTCTTATTCTATAGTCCCCCTAACAATTGTTTTATATTTTTTTTAAAGGAAGTAGCCCATTAAATAAGTTACACACTTTTGTATACCGAGATGGCCTATGTATAATTGACGTGGCTACTCCTAAGCATCCTCCTTCCTCTAGCAGAGCTTGATTAACACTTTGGCTTACCAGGAAGTTGAGAAGTATGAAGAGGGCAAATCTCTTAAAGAGGCATCACAAATTGAGAGAACATAGGCACTAAGCCCTATTTCATGCTGTAGCAGATGAAGACAAACAGGCAAAGGGAAAGAGGAAAGTGGAGGGTCACATGGTTGCTTCTTCTCCCCAATCTCCTCCACCCAGCAGCAGTTGTCCCAAAATGTTTCCCCTTATCTTCTCTCTGTCCACCCTGAATGACTGTTAGATTCAAATGGAACCTCCTCTTCTCTTCCCTTTCATTCAGAATAGAATCATGAGTGGGTGCGATGCATTTTTGATAGTCATGTTCATGGTATCTCTCTGACTTTCTGCAGGCTGAGTCTTGAGGGCACTGTTCCATAATAATGCTGGTTCTTTTTGTCAGAACATATTCAGAAGGGAATGCTGGGTTGATTATTGCTCTGCCTGCTTTTCTATGGGGGAAATTCTGTTCTATCTTGTCCCTTATGTTGTTAAACAAATGCAAATGATAACTGAGGGAGATAATTCAAAGCCTTAAAGTGCTTTATACCTTCTAACTCCAAAAAATCACTCAGTACCCTGGAATGTAGCCTAATCATAATAATGGTTTGCCTGAACAAGCTAAAATTAAATCCAGGTAAGAAAAACAACAGCTAGATTTGGGGATTGAGGTCAAGCGCACTCTGAATAGGGTCTCTTCTTCAGAAGGAGCAGGTTCTCAATTTGGGAGTGAATCTTGACAACCAGCTATTTCTGCATTGATAGATACTGGTTGTGGTGAAGAATGGATTTGTGCATTATTTCCCGAGCCACATCATTTTATCTTGAACTGATTCTGAACAGTTCTTGGAGGTTGGAACTGGTGCAAAATGTGATGCTTAAGCTGCTAACTGATGCATGCTACATATGAACACTGAACTATCTGAACTGGCTGCCAATTGCCTACCACTGAAGGTATTGGTGTTGAACTTTAGGGCTTAGGGGCTGACAATCTGTGGCATTCCTTCTCCCATTAAGAATCCATCTAATTGCTTAGATGAGCAGGAGAATCCCTCTTGATGATGTCCCTACTGCGTTTGATGGATAAATGAGGCTCTTCTCTGGTATGACTTTTGAGCTGCAGAAATGTGCACTCCAGGGAGATGTGTTTGCTCCTCATTCTTTCAGTGTAATAAAAGGGCAAAAAAACCCCACCCTATTTCTTTTATCAAGCTTTACATTATTCATTTTAATCCTAATTAATTTTGATTGTAATATTAACGATACTGCTGCATTTTGTAGTTTGCAACTTTGCTTCATTGTTGCAAGGTATCCAGAGGGCTTATATAAGTAGAATATAGGTGGAATATGTACTGCACGTTATTATCATATATGGCTTTTGCTAGGCTGCTAAAATGACCGAAGCAGCATAATATCATGTTACAAATAAATAAGATGATGACATAATGTGAAATTAGGCTGAGGTCCAGCATCAACACCCAATAAATCTGGGCCGCGTCTGGTTTAAACCACAATTACCCTTGTTTCTTACATTCCACATAACCTATTCTGAGGTATTCTGAGGTATGAAATACTGGTTCAGCAATTCAGATTTAGCTTCTGGAACAAACTGTAAAAAGGAGATCAGAAGAGCTTATTTTACCTAGAAGTTACCTTAATTAGGCTCGTGAAGCACATACTGTGGCATATCTTTATTTTTTTTTACTGTTTTATGATATTCTCAATCTGAAACAAAAATGTTTCTGGCCAGCATGGAGGGTTGACTTCCAATGCACACATCAGCTTCATTTTAGCAATTGCACAAAGAGTTATTACAGTTAGATATAGATATGAAAAAAGACTCCAATTAGTCATGATCTATATTCATCTGGCAGAGCTCTAGCCAGGCCCTTTCTCACAACTAATTGAAGCTCAGCCAAAGCACACAGGGGTTGGTTATGCAGAACCTCTCCACAAAGGCTCATAGGCACTATGGACATGTGAGAGGGGTTAGACAGAGGTGCAAAACAGGCCGCTTGCCAGGAGCTCAAGTCACCCCTCATGAATGCTCCAGAGTGGGCTGGTGCTCAAAAGTTAGGCTTATTTTAAGGATGGGGTTTTTAAGGGACCCAATAGGTGCTTCAAAACTTGCTGAGGCTCCAAGCATCTGTTTCACTTCTGAAAATTTCCTCTCCCCTATTCCCCCACCCCACCCCAAATAAGGCTAATTTGAACCTGGCCCATACTGTTAAAGCTTGGCGTAGCTTTTAAGCCAATGGAAATCTGTTCATTTCCTGAATCAACAAGATACACAATAAACTTTCCCACAGTTCTCAATGAAGGAGCAAATCTCTGGCCCACATACCCCCTCCCCTGCCTGGTAAAACATGGCACTGCGATTCCCAGTTTTTGCTGAGTGACATCTCTCATATTCTTTCAGACAGAATGCCCTCATCCTTCCTGGGACACTTAAAAGGGTCATTCCTTTGTATGTTTGCATTCATCCTTGCTACTCATCCCCTTTATGAAGAGGAATAGTTACAGCATTCTTACAATTGTCCAGCATGGGTAGATACACACGTAATGTTTTGCATATATATAGCAATAGCACTTAGACTTATATGATGCTTTACAGTGCTTTTACAGCCCTTTCTAAGCAGTTTTACATAGACAGCATATAGTCACCAACAATCTGGGTCCTCATTTTACCAACCTCGGAAAGATGGAAGGATGGAGTCAACCTTGATCCTGGTGAGATTCGAACTGCCAAACTTTTCTCTGACCAACATATTTATATTTATATTTCATTTCATTCATTCATGCTCTTTCTCACTTACCCCTCTTACATTGTAAACCAGTTTTCCTTATGCCATGATTGTCATCAGATAAATCTACCTGCTGTGCATGTATGCCTTTGATCTAACACTTGATATAGAAGTAGTCCTCAACCATTCATTTAGTGATCATTCAAAGTAGCAATGGCATTGAAAAAAGGGGTGTTTGACCATTTTCCACACTTACGACTGTTGCAGCATCCCAATGGGCATGTGATCAAAATTCAGACGCTTGTCAACTGACTCATATTTATGATGGTGGCAGTGTCCCGGGGTAATTTGATCACCGTTTGCGAACTTCTGACAAGCAAAGACACTGGGGAAGCCAGATTCACTTGACAACCATGTTACTGACTTAACAAGTCCAGTGATTCACTTAACAATTCTGGCAAGAAAGGTCATAAAATGGGGCAAAAGTCCCTTAGCAGCTGTCTTGATTATCAATAGAAGTTTTGATTTCTCAATCATGGTCGTACGTTGAGGACCACTTGTACAGTATGTCTAACACGTTTGAGTAATATAGAGTAGGAGTGGACTTGGTTACCAGCCTTATTCATACTCATGCCAAGTAGAATATTTGCTGCAAACAACAGGAGGAGTGTCATTTTAGCCAGTATGCCACAAGTGCAATCAAATCCTAGTTTTTACCCCAACCATGTTTGATACTCTATGTAAGCTAGGATCTCTGGAAATATTTTCCAAATTTTCACACAGTTATCAGCAATCCAGCAAGAAAGGGATACCTGCAGAATATTGACATTTTCAGTATCTTCAATTGTACATTACTTAAACTTTATGCTAAAAGCTTTCTTAGTATACCGAAACACATTCTCTGTTAAATTATCTTAGAACTTCAGCCTTCCAGCATGTAAATGTGCATGAAACCTTATGACAAGTTTCTAATCCTCAGTTACAGAGATCAGCTGCCTCCTGGAAGCGTAAGGCCAAGGTCTATGTTGCATTTTCAGTGTATACATGCAGCCTATACACTGCAGAGCCCAAGAGTTAGAAACGCACTACAACTGTACTACAACTGTTGTAATGTATGAAATAATCCATAAAAGCACTGTAGGAGCCTTGAGTGGCAACACTTGTCAGGCTGGTCCTAGATAAAATAATTACCATTTTAAATGTCAATTTGTTACATACCAAGGCTTTCGACCACCAAAGGCTATGTTTGATCTAACTTGTGCCTACACAGATATCTGCCTTTCAGTTTGAGAACTTAGCATATGCTTAATTCACTCAGGTTTTTTGTTTTATTGCCAATGTCCTTCCTCTTCTCTCACCTGAAACCCACTTGCAACTCTAAAGAGTTGAGCCAATAAAAGACAAGACAGTAGTTTGCAATTCTGTGCAAAGGAGGAGAATATTCCCGAGGAAGTGTTTTTTTTTCTACTCACCTGTATATGATGATGTCTTTTTCATGCTGTCCTTATCCCCACTGTTACATAGGAAGGGAAGAAAGTTTCTCCAAGCTGCCCTCCCTTGTAAATAATCCCCAAGGGTGCTGTGAAAAGGAGCTTGATAATCCTTTTGCTGTAGCAGGCAGGGCTCCACAGAGGAAGTGCTCTCCTCTTACAGGTTACATACAGACCTAATCACAATTGCAGCTGGGCAGGGAATGCACAGCACTCCCATTCATTAGAACACACCTTTTCTAATCCGTGGGTTGTTCCAACTAGGCTAAAGCTGAGAGAGGCAGTTCAGGGGAGAGTTCAGCTGCAGGAGAAATTTCACCTTTCCCCCTCTGCAAATAAACGGGCCCTGGCACACACATGCTTCTCTCCCTGCCAGATATGCCCCTTTTGTGCACTTCTTCCCCCACCTGAGTTGCCTTGACCCAACTTTGAGTCTTCCTCCTAGCTCTCCCGTCTCAGCTGTTCTGGCTGCTCAGGTTGGAGGCAGGACTCATTGGAGCAGGCTCCGGTTCAAAATACATTGTGGCTTGTCTGCCTGTTTACTGTAAACATGACTTCTTTTCCTCCTTGGAAAAGCCCAGAGAAGGCAATTCATTGCTGGTTGTGTAAATATAAATGTATCGACCCTGATTGTTTGTAAGGTTTGTAAGGCTGCCATTCATGGAAGGAAATGGGGCACTCACTGACAAGCTTGCCTTGCACTCTCCACAAAATTCCCAGGTAAAAAGAGGCCAGGTAATGGTGCCTATGTGTTTTTCAACATTAGACCACTTAGCAGACATGAACATTTTAATCTGAAAATAAAAGATTTCGGGAGGGGAATAAAAAACAAGGAGGGGGGAAAACGTTCAAATATGTGACTAGGCAATTGATATTTAGTGAAATGAAATGAAATCCAATATACTTTTTGCTCGCTCTCACTTCTTGGAGCATTGCCACTTGAGAAAGATATATATGTATTTAGGACTAAAGAATGATTAATCTTTGCAATATGTTTCATCAACTGACTATGCTTTCTACCCGTTCTTGCCCTGTCTTGTCAGAGGTTGTTGTGGTTATTGTTTTCAATGTTGCTAGTTGCAAATAACACACTCTGAAAGTGTACATGTGCAAGAACAGTGTTTTTGAGTTAAATTTATTTATTTAGACTTGATGTCCACGTTGAAGTCATTGTTTTTTGCAACAGTGATTTTTTTTTCTTAATGTCTTTTTTGACTTTCCA
The DNA here is from genome assembly GCA_032468155.1 of Oxyrhabdium leporinum. Lineage (NCBI taxonomy): Eukaryota > Metazoa > Chordata > Lepidosauria > Squamata > Cyclocoridae > Oxyrhabdium > Oxyrhabdium leporinum. The sequence goes on from JANHFL010005213.1 coordinate 22,206, forward strand.
GTAAATAGCATAGAGATTCTTCCTGGTGGTGTCCCATCCAAGTACTGAATAGATCTGATCTAGTTAATTTTTCATAATGCAAGTTTAAATTCTGGCATAGCTTGCTACATAAATCATAAGTTAAAGTCATAATAATACCCATAGACTTTTGATAGTAAGCAACCTATACAATTATGAAAAGTCCCTCTATCTATTGGGAGGGGGGTGGTGAAGATGGAGGCTTCTTTTTATTTTTGTCAGAGAAAAGGATAGACATATTATTTGACTTCCATAGTGAAAATCCATTAGAATTGGTAAGTTACCAATTAGGAGCAACTACTTTATATCCCTCTGCTAAAAATGAAGGAAGGAAGACTCTAGAATAAATTAATAACAATTTCTTATCAGCATAAATGAGAACGCGTTTAGCTTGTGAATCAGAAGGGAATTCTCCAGAAATGGACTGGAGTCATCAAGCCACAGACAGTCCACCAGCAAACTGCCAGAACCCCACCCCACCCTGTTTTATACTCCAAAACAGGCATCACAAAAGGTTTATCAGATCTCTGGGCAGACATCAAGGTGCATACCCTGCTGACAGAGCCATTCAAAATAAAAGCAAAAAAGGGCAGGTGCACCCAGTGTTAACAACGGGCTGATGCAGGCCACTGCTTGAGGCCATCAAAAGTTCATCAAGTCCACTGAGTTGAAATGCACTCAGTGTCTCTCCGCTCACCTCAGTTTCTCAACCTTTGTTATATTAATAAAGAAAAATTAAAAAGGAAGACTGCAGAGGTGAGAGATTGACACCCTCAGGCTGGAAAAGGCCACAATGTCATCCCATAGCTTTGTAAGAAGGATTTCAGCAACTGGTGTTCAACATTTGCCACTGTGACTTTTGACCTTATTGTGGAGAAGCATTATTCTAGAGAAGCTTCATAAACTTTGACAAAGGTTGCCAGTCAGCGCTTATGACATGCCCATGAACATCTTTTGCCATCATTTATAAGCATGCTTCTACAGGCCACGTCCAACCCAGCTCTGAAGGGGAAAAATATCACGAAACATCAAGTGACGGCAAAGTTTGACAGCCATGTTTTAAAGGGTATCTTTTTCAAAGATACCATCTAACAAAGAAAGAAAGCCCAGTTGCCTTTCAAAAAAGCACCTTTGGAATTCAAAATATTTGTACCCTTTCCCAAGCCTTCCCAGACTCTCACAGCCATGTAACCTAAAAAACCCCCACAAATACAATATTTCTGAGGATGAATTCTTTTCTAAGCGCAATGGACAGTAGCTTGTTCTGTTGTTACCGTGGCCTGGCGTATTTCTTCTACTTTGGGAGCCAAAAGAAAAGAAAAGATCCAAAAATGTCAGAAAGGATTTAAAATATAAGAAAAGTGGGAGGCTACAGAATGAAGTTGTTGTTTTTTTTCTGCTGTGTCAGAATGATTTGGAGACCAGCACTTCTTTTGAATGGGCAAGTTAATGTTTCATAAAATACACATTCCAGAAGCCGGCCTATATATATATAGGCAGGCCTTTATATAACTTTCTCCCCTACTTTTGCAAGATTAGTGAGGGAATGTATAGTTCATTAAAGAAAGGGGGATTTGGAGCAATAGCAAGAGCCAGGTGCAGTGTAGTCATGCCAAACAGCTCAGGTCAGCCCAGAAAAATGCACGAATTATGCCAACTGGGTCAGGGCTTTTTCTGAGAGCACCCTCCGTTTTCTTAATGTTGGAATTTGTGTCCACAACTTTCTAAAGAAAAGCAGATCTCTCTGTGAGTTTATGGTTTTTGATCAGGTCAGCCTGCTTTTGAAAAGTGCTTTCTTTCCATTGTCTCACGAGAGGAAAACAATCTAACCAATAAAATGCTTGGTGTTTTTTGTTTTTTTTTGCTTAGTTTCATTTTTAGTGGAACTAAAATTTTTGCCTCTGGTTAATTGTTACTCTTTAAGAAGCTGTTCAAAAGGTTCATAAATAAGGAGGTCATTTAACATGATGGTGGTCCTTTGTCAAAGCACATTTGAAAAAGTTTAGTACCAGTACAGAAGATTTATATGTATATGCTACCTAAAGCTTTCAGGGCCAGGTGTAACCTGATTTAGGAGAACTGGAGAGAGCCAATTTGGTGTAGCGGTGAAGGTGCTGCCTAGAAACTTGGAGGTTGTGAGCTCTAATCCCATTTAGGCATGAAAACAGGCTGGGTGATTGGGTCAGTCATTCTCTCTCGGCCCAGCTCACCTCACAACGTGGTTGTTATGGGGAAAATAGGAAGATCATGGAGTATTGTGTGTGCTTCCTGTCTTGACTTACTTGTAAATTAATAAAGGTAGAATGAAAATATACTAAATAAATTACCCCACTTTTGTCTGCATGGCAAGCTGTGATGCATCATGATTTGTATAAAAAAGGGAACGCTTCAAATGCTTCTGGAAAATACCCAATTAACACGGCTAAGAAGAACGAGGGTCCACTGATGGGATATTTGGGTGTCTGAAGTTGCAGCAACGCTTTCAGTCCCTTTATGTGCTCAAAATCAGAAAACAGCTTGAGAGAGGTATGTCTTCCTGGTTCAGAAACTTCTGAATCACACCCAAATTTCCACTATCCAGCTTTTCTGTTTCATATAGGGCTATCTCTCTGGGCTTCTCTCCAATATGCCTTTCCTATTAAATATACAAAAGATGAGAGGGTATCAGGTGGTACCAGTTAATCTCACACTCCCATTATCTGAAGTGAAAGCAGACTTGTGTCCTTCTGAACGTGTTCCACATAAGAGCTTGGGTTAGACTTATGCCTGCAGGTATGCAAAAGCATCACAAGTCCTACATCTCCCTTGTCCTAGAACTATACCTGTGCAAGGAAATTCACACAATAGCTACTTTATTAGTATTTATCCTTTGCTTTAATCTCTAAAATATAAGTCTTTTCTGCTTTGGATGTTTTGTTTCGTTTTACCAATTATTACTTCGGAGATTGAGAGGGATCTCTGTTATTTTATTTTATTTTGTTTTATTTATTTGATTATTTTATTTATTTTGTTATTTTATTTTTATTTATTTTTTTATTCAATCAGTCAATCAATTGATTTATATAGCTCCCCATCTCACATCTGTAACCCTGGGCAGCTTACAATTAAAACATAAACATTACTCAGACCCTGCCAAAATAACACAACTACACAACTAAAACAAAATATTAAAACAACTAAAAACTATACTGTATGGCCTCCGAATGAACACAGTTGTTCAAGAACAGTACAGTACAGCCCTTTTATCATCTGGAGATGGAACTGAAGAATAAAACACAAAAGACAATTTTAGTCTTTCATTGATCAAATAAAGAGTAGAAATTCTCATACTCTCACAGTAAGGTTGTAGGGATTGTTTTATGTCCCTGGGGCACAAAGTAATATCTATATTAACTCACACAAGCAGCATATTACATGTTTTTACCCCGTCATAGAGCTAGGGGAATTACAGAATCAGAGTTGCTGCTGGCAACTTATTCCATATGCACATACGCATTGCGCGAAATGCTATTTTTCTTGTTGACAGATATTACGAAAAAGTTCATAATAAAGATGGATTTCTACTAATTTCTATCTTATTTTGTGTAATATTACTTCATGGAACAAGAAAGGGCAAGAAATGCGAGGGCTTCCTTCAGACAATGAATGTCTCGTCCATTGGAGTTAAACAAAAAACGACATACTATATGCGTGTCTGTATGTGTCATATTGAAATTTCTACCATTTCCCCCATTTCCCCGATTCTTGTGGTTTTATTAATACTGATTACATTTCTTTGAGATTCAAAATGAAACAAAACCCTGGATAAAAATTTGGTGGGTGATGCAGAATGTACTTAGAAAAAGATTGAAATTTACTCCACAATTGTTCTTACTGGGCATTACAGCAGACTGTACAACGATAGAGACTAAGTTGATCTTAAATTGCGTAACGGCGGCTAGACTGCTGGTGGCGCAACATTG
>JANHFL010005213.1:43697-57519 GCA_032468155.1 Oxyrhabdium leporinum
TGCCATTGTAACTTTGAATGGTCACTAAATGAACTGTTGTAAATTGAGGACTACCCAGCAGTGGGATTCAAATTTTTTTATTACTGGTTCTGTGGGTGTGGTGGGTGGGTGGTCATGTGACTGAGTAGGCATGCCCCCCTGCCCCCCATTTTGTGCCTAGTAGGCCTCGCTGCAGCCCCTTGGGAGCAAAAACGGGGCACGGGGGGACTCCTGGAAGGGGCAGGGGCAGCCAGAATTTTTAATACCAGTTCTCTCGAACCAGCCCGAACCAGCTGAATCGCACCACAGGGACTACCTGTATTCCCTCTGATCATATTAACTGAAAAGCCTGGCATTTGTATTTTCGAGTTCATCTGGAACCTTGAAGAAAGTACTTTAAGAAGGCTGCTTTCATGGATTCTAGCCTTCCATCATTGAACATCCCCTTGATCTGTGGACTTCAACTCCCACAATTCACTAAACTGAAATTATTAATATGCAACATCTCAGATATTTATATTTAATTATTTTATATAATATTCTACAGAAGGAAATAATGTGATTGTCATTTTAATGTATGTAAGCATGAATGTGTGTGTGTGTGTATGCAGAGTGATTTCCTTATAGATTCTGTAAACTCCTTAACTCCAATTAGATTGAAGCAATGTATCAACTTTATAAATAAGCAAATCAATCAATATGTTGACTGTCATAGATGATCAGTTTCTGAATTAAGATTGGGGTATAGGCTTCAAGCCGAATTAGAAAGTTTCTAAGCAAAAATGAGGTAAATTAAGCAATTATCTGAATAACTGAATCAAGGCCTGAATTGAATCTTCTGGTCTATGAAGTTTCAATTATTTAAGAGTCTAGGTTTTTCAGTTTAAAATTCAGTGCATCCCATTGTCAAGTTTCTCATTTATGTAATTTTTCAAACATGTACTTTTGAAGTATATAAAAATATAAACCATATGTATATTTTATTTCCATGTTTGCTCAGAGTATATTATTTGCTTCTCATCCGTCTCAGAACAATGCATTTTATATGCTCTACTATACTTCCATTTTGTAGGTACTTGACTCAAATGAACACATTTTATATTACTCTGGAACCAAATAGGAAGATGCTGAAATCTGGAAGGGAAAGCGAACAAGTTGCCACTTTCCCCCAACCCCAGTGACATTAGGTTTATTACTGTTTTAAAAAATATATCACCTTAATTTGTATCCAAACTCTCCACATTTACATTCCACAGACTTTTAAGACAACATGGTTAATAGAATTCAAGATGTCTAGATAGTACCAAATTGGGGGAAATGGTTAATGATTTATAATTGAAAATCAAACTGCTATTAACATGACCATTTTTTCCATCTTTACCTTTTACTGCCAAAAAAATATTCACTTTGCTATTGTTCTGCTTCTGCCCAGTGTCTGTGGTCAAGTTTGCCATACACATATATACATTGCTGTCATTTTTCTTCAGTTGCTTCAGTGTGATTGTGGCCGTGTTGTTCATCTCAAAATACTCAGTGCGGTTTTCATATGCAGAAAATTCTGTCTTGATTTTACCATGTTGAGTAACATAAAGCACCCTCGTGACATCTCCAAAAGTTCGTTTCAGATACAGAGCTTCAATCCTATGCATAAACGTGCAGGTGAGATTGACAGATTGCCCGTCTTCAGCAATAAGAACCATCAATTCCTGACTCACCATTTTATCTGGAAAGAAAAAGATCTCTTGAGTGAAAGTGATGGCGAATACTATTTATGCACTTGCCATATTGATGTCAGTGGATCTTAAGTGTTATAGTGTGTGCCAGTTCCTATTCCAAGTCTATTTAAAAATGCAAAACCCTGAACATGAAGCTTCATTATAGAACCTTTTCAGTTGTATTTCAGTCTTGAGAAGAAACCCAAATTATTGTAAGTCATTCAGCGCTCACAATGCAAGTTCCAGTTAGTCCTTCACCCTAGAAGCAGCCTAGCTTATAAGCCTTATCAGAGTTATGAGTCATGGTGGCGCAGTGGTTAAAGTACTGCAGGCTACTTCTGCTGTCTGCCGGCTGCCTGCAATCTGACAGTTCAAATCTCACCAGGATCAAGGTTGATTCAGCCTTCCATCCTTCTGAGGTGGGTAAAATGAGGACCCAGACTGTTGAGGCAATATGCTGACTCTGTAAATCTGCTTAGAGAGGGCTGTAAAGCACTGTAAAGCGGTAGATAAGTCTAAGTGCTATTGCTATTGCTATGTACTTCTGTCTGTATTTCCTGCTGGATATCACCTGCTATAAATTATCTTGAAAGGTGGCAGACACAATAAATAATTTTATTTTAATTTACCATTTCCTGTCATTTAGCTTTTTATTATTGATACTACATCACAGAAGGAGAGCTTCTCTGTTCTCCTGCATAGATTTGCAAAGAAAAAAAAAATACATATGAATTGTGGAGCTGCTTTAAAAGCAGTGGCGATTACTTTTAAGGAGCATTCATTTGTTGAAGCATGCTTCAGCTGCCCTATGATACACCCAGTGTTGTCACTTAAGCATTTGAATGCTTTTTTTTTAATGTCCAGGTTCTTTTCTACCATTCTACATCTAACTAGCTGAACAGTTGTAAGAGATCCTGGGGTTCTCCTAAAATCTTTTCACTTCAATGATATTCAAGCTTAACAAATTACCACCTCAATTTGCAAGAAAAGCTTCTATTTTCCTGGCATTCAACCAGTAACATTGTACAGGTAGTCCTCGGCTTACAACAGTTCGCTTAGTGATCATTTGAAGTTACAACAGCACTGAAAAAAGTGACCAATGACCATTTTTCACACTTATGACTGTTGCAGCATGCCCGTGGTCACATTATTTACGTGTGGATGCTTGACAATTGACTCACATTTATGACAGTTACAGTGTCCCGGGGTCATGTGATCACCTTTTGCAAAGCAAGGTCAGTGGGAAACCAAATTCACTTAACAGCCGAGTTACTAATTTAACAACTGTAGTGATTCACTTATAAAAAAAAAAGTTGTAAAATGGGGCAACACTTGCTTAACAAATTTCTCACTTAGCAACATAAATTTTGGGCTCAATTGTGGTCGTACGTCAAGGACTACCTGTATTGGTTTTTAAAATGATGTAATTGCTCATCCTCTTTGAACCTGTGAGGATATCAATATAATTTTAAGAGAGAAAGTGACTTAGAGCATATGTCACCATTAAACACATTTTTCCTTTAGGATTGCGTGCAAAAGTTGGCTAAGATGTGGCTTATTTAAAGAATTACTGACAGGTATGTGTGCATACCATCTTAATTTGTCTCCTGGGAACCTTCAATTCTGACAGTTTACGTTAGTATTATTTGTTTTCCTAAATCAATAATAAAGATGAAACATGAAGTAATAAAAAATGCAAGGCAAGTAAATGAAACAATTTAATAATGCAAGAAAGGCACAATCTCTACCATCCATAACTATTCATAGACATTTTGCAGAAATTGGTCAGTATCCAAAAAAGGAATTTCAGTGGGATTCTTGCAATAAAAGATTCTTATGACAATACAGTGCTTTTAAACACTCAACTTGTCTACTGTACTGTACATAAACATTTCCAAGACTGTATGGATGCCATGACAGCTCTGGGGTACCAACACAGCTGTGAAACAAAAACAATCCTTAACACCTGGTTATTGGCCAGATGAAATGGAATCTCTTAAAGAACATATGAAACCCAGTTACTAGACTGGGTTTACACACACACACACACACACACACACACACACACACACACACACACACACACCAGCCTTCTACAAATCATGCTAAGATATAAGGAAAGCATATAGATTTTGAAATAAATGATATAAACATTCTCAGTATTCACATTATTGAAAAAAATGTTAATTTATGCCAATAGGCTAAACCCAGATCTGATTTCTTCCAGTTCAATCAGCCAAAACAGTGTCTCTCTTTATATCATAAATAAAATAAAGATTTATACAAATAAACACATCTTTTTGAACTTAGCTTATATCAATAATTCTCACTAAGAGTTAAAATCAATAAAACAACTTTTGGATATCTTCTACCTTTGGGTTCTGCATTTCCAGGAGAAAGCAGCAAGATAAAATATGCAGAAAGGGTCCAGAGCATTTTGCAACAGCTACTTTTTTCTACCTTAAAGCAGTACTCTTTACCCACAGAATTAGCCACAGAAAAATTAGCTTCCCACTTAGGTGGTCATGTGATTTTCAGTCAAATGAGTACTTGGCTGAGTGTAAATCATAACAGTATAAATAATCAAATCTAATGGCATGAGTAACAACCCACAAATAAAATCACATTTCTGAGAAGATACAAAGACATGTATTCAGCCTTAGTTCTTCTTTTAACAAAATATTAATAATCATAAAAATCTTCATACTAGTCCCTCATAAGCAAAGTTTGCTTCCATTTTATTCCACCCCCGCATATGTTTTTAAGTTAGATTGAAGGAGGACTAAAATAAAAAACAATCTTTAATAATTTATTTGTCTAAGTGATCTTTCTGAATTCTCCTTTTTTTTTTTATCAACAACTTGTCTGTTAGAGTAAGAAGAGGTCGTTCACCTTAAAAGTTTTGAACTTGAATATTTAAGTTTACTCCTAAGCAGACAAGGATAAGAATGCACCGTTAATCATAACTGGCATATAGACTTCATCAAATGAACCTTAGATCTTTAAAACACTTGTTTTAGGATATCCATCAAACCATTTATTTCCAGGATAAACAATGTTACATACAATATAGAAAAAAAAGGTAAATAGACACAGTCACATTTCTCACCCATACACTGTAGAAAAGAAATGGGAAAAAATGGTAGACAATTATAGCAGACAGAAAATGGATGAGTCAAATTCACTCATAAACTAAATTACTACGTAAATTCATGGCACCCAACATTTTTTCTGGGAGAAGATACATGTTAACGATTATTGAATTTCATGTCTTAAGTTTCTCATTTTTTGCCAAGTTGTCTGTTTCAGTTTCTCATAATTCATGTATTTCCATATCTAATCCAACTATTATTTTTCTTTATAATGGTATTTTTGCATACATCTCTCCAAATATATGTACTTTATTTTAGGCTTGTGTTTGATATACACTATCCTTGCAACCATTTTTCCCTAATAAAAAGCGATTTGTTGTTTAATTTTAGATGCAGATTTTTCTCTCATATATGATTTTTTATACTAAATTTTGCAGATTTGTAGAGGTGGGTCTTTTAAAGGATTAATTAATTGTACAGATTCCAAAATAAGAAATTCTCACATTCAGATTTGCCAAATGTCTGTCATCTCTAATGCAGAGATGTAAGGAAAAGCAAATGATGGAATATAAACAGTACTGCACAGTCAAGATATCTTGAAGTCTTTATTGCATGCTTTGCTCTCTCTCTCTCTCTCTCTCTCTCTCTCTCTCTCTCTCTCTTTCTGTCTCTCTCTCTGTCTCTGTCTCTCTCTCTGTCTCTGTCTCTCTTTCTCTCTCTCTTTCTGTCTCTCTGTCTCTGTCTCTCTCTGTGTCTCCTTCTCTTTCTCTCTCTCTCTTTCTGTCTCTCTGTCTCTGTCTTTCTCTCTCTCTCTCCTTCTTCCTGTCTCTCTGCCTCTGCCTCTGCCTCTGCCTCTGTCTGTCTGTCTGCCTTTCTCTCTCTTTATGTGTCTCTGTCTCTGTTTCTGTCATTCTCTCTCATAAAATAAGCCCATCTTTTTAACTTCTAAATTTGGTTTAAAATCTAAAAGAAGTAACATATATTGTGGAAGAATAAACATTCAAAACTGCAATTGTATTTTTTTATGTGCCTTACATACAGAAATACAAGGCAACCTACATAGTACTTTCTTCTATTTTCCCTCCAATGCATCAGCCAATTTGTGTTAGGGAGTTGTGGGTCTGAAGTCATCAGGTAAGGTACTATGGCTGTTGGATGAATGACAATTTGGGTCTTCACAGTGCCAACATGATCACCACTGCACCACATTGGCTCTTTTGTGGGTATTGAAATTATAACGTTATATCTCTTAAAACATTTATACAGCATTCTAAATGTACAAGATAAAAAACATTTTCAACATCTTCCCTTCTAAATACTTGCTAATATTCCATAATGTTTTCTATTGATACATCTTTAATAACCATGGGTGTGGAACTCAGTGAGAGTAATGCTATATTTAAAAAACTGCAATATATTTTCCGTTTGTATTCCTCTTCATTAAACTGGGTATTGAATACTTTCAATAATATATTACATATAAAAAATACTGCCAATATTTATGGCGATCACATCATTTCAAAGTACCTACTTATATAATATGACTAGCACTAACCACAAGTTATAAAATTAAGCCATATTAATATGAAGATAGGTAAGGACATATATAAACCTAGTAAGAATTTAAGCCATCCAGATTAAAGCTCACATGCTGTCCTTTTTTAGGTTTTCAGCTGAATGTGTGAAGGGGAAGTGGACTGTCTGGACTTGACTTGGGTTGAACGATAACACACTTCTCTGAACCCAGAAGCATAGAATTAAAAGGTTGGAAGGGATCTTGGAGGACTTCTAGTCCAACCTCTTTTCCAGGGTAGGAATCTTCAGGACAAATGGCTCTCCAGTCTTTTTTTGCATACCTCTAGCAATGCAGCACCCACAATTTAAGGAGGCGGGCTGTTTCATTGCCTAAACACTCTCACAATCAGGAAATTAGTTCCTAAGTTCAAGTTTGGAGCTCTACTGTAGTTTTTTCCACCCACTGGTTCTTGTCTTGCCCACAGGTACTTGGGAGAGTAAATCTACTCCTCTCTTCCTAGGATGTCCCTATCCGAAAATTGCTATCATGTCTTCCCATTATCTTTTCTTCTTCAATCTAAACAAGTTCCAAGTTTAACTTCTTTTAGTATGATTTAGATTCCAAGCCCTTTCCATCTTTGTTGCTCTTCTCTGCAGGATTTCTAGTTCCTTCAGCATAAAGCAGTAGTATCACTTTCCGTGATTTTGATGCTATGGTTGCTATGGTTTAATGCTAGGTTGACTCAGCCTTCCATCCTTCCGAGATGGGTAAAATGAGGATCCAAATTGTTGGGGGCAATAGGCTGACTCTGTAAAACTGCTTAGAGAGGGCTGTAAAACACTGTGAAGCGGTATATAAGTCTAAGTGCTACTGCTATACTTCTATTGATACAGCCCAAAATTGCATTGACTCTTTTGGTAACTGAAGTACGGTGTATAAATTCTTTCTTAATCTGTGGTTTAGCAAGACTCCCTGATTTTTGTTGCCAGCATTCCAAGACCTCTAATAAATCCAAGTCTCTTCAGACCTCCAGCCAAATGTGTGGCAGTCAGAGAAGGTGGGATTCGTAGGTACCATTCTTGACCCAGTTTGTGCCCTTCACACATGTAATGGGGCTACCTGAATGGAGCTTTTGAACCTTAACTTTGAAATGCAAACTGGTGTTCAAAGTGTACATTTTTTATTGCTTTTTAAAAAAATGGAACAATTATATTTTTGTTGGAATTTCAACAATATTTTGTTATTCAGCATTCAATATTACATAGCATATTGATTTATTTTAGGCTCAGATGTCTTACGCCTCAGGCTGTAACTCATGTCTTCATAGATACAACTTTGCTTTGTCTTTGCATGTCCTTTTTGGAAGCATTTCTTGATCTGTTTAAAAATGTAATAATTAAGATGCATTACCCCTTGTTTGTTATATTTCCAAGTTACCTAAAAGTCTCAGTTCCATCTGCTAGCTGCAGATCTGTTGCAGCATAACATAAACAAGATATAAAAAATAAACACAACTGTTAACAAATAAACAAATAAAAATTGAAGTATGTAAAATCATACATAACCAAAATCAACGCATAGGAACTGTAAAATGGATTTGTAATGCTACATGTTTTTAATTCACCGAATAATTGCACTGAATAATTTCCAGTATTAGCCATTATCGGAAGGAGGTCATAGCTGGACATTTTAAGGTCACAATGACAAGTACCTATAGCAAATATTAATGTTGTGCACAATACTTTTCTTTTAAGTTTGCACTTTTGTGATTATGGTTATTATATGGATCCACTGCAGTCCTTACATTTCTATAGGAAAGCCAAAATAAAGAATCCTGTAAACCTTTAAATTGGAAATTCTTTTGTGTTACAAGTATCCAATGTCCTACAATTATGCAGGAAATTATTATTATTATTATTTGACATTATCTTGCGACATTTCTTGACTGATGTACATAATTTTTGGAATGGAAGTGGATGGAACTTAGTTAATATAATACCTTAATATTGGCTATACTTACATTGGTATGATAGATGATATAAAATCCCAGCATAAAAAGCAAGAGTATTAACACAGAGATAATACTATACAGCATCCAGGGAGATTCAAAATTCTTCTTTGCTGCTGCTGTAGCGAAGAAGATGGGACATGTGATTTATCATAAGGCTTCACACCAACCTTTCTAAGCCTCCAAATATGAAGGAATAATATTTACTCTCATCATGCCAACTGAAAAGTCTGGGAGTTGTAGTTCCAGTTCATTTGAAAGCCATCTTTTAAAAAGTGCTTTAAGAAGGCTGCTTTATTGGACTCCAGCCTTCCATAACCTGGATATCCCTTTGATCTCACAATTCACAAATATTACATTATTAATTGTGGGATTTAACATCTCAGATACATTTAATTGTTTTAAAAGATTGCTATCTATTTTTTGCTTATCACAGAAGGGAATAATGTAATGGGTATATATGGATTTATTTGTGTATGTGTGTATGTATGTGTGCATGTGTGCATGCATGGTGATATCCTTATATATTATGTAAACTCCTAGAGTCCAGTTAGATTAAAACAATGTATCAATTTTAGAAATAAACCAACCAAATCAATTTGCTGACCACAAAGAATTAAGATTGGGGTGTAGTCCTCAAATTGAATTAGAAATTCTATGATCAAAGATGAGATAAATTAATCAATTTATCTGAATGATTGAATCAGGATCTGGATTGAATCTTCTGGTCTATAAAATTCAATTTATATAAGAGTCTACATTTTTGCAGTTTAAAATTCAGTCCATCCCATTCTCACTTCAATGTGCAATTTTCTTTTTTAAAAAACTTTCCTTGGTTATGTAATTTTTTCAAATATGTACATTCTGAAGTGTATGTGTGTGTGTGTGTGTGTACACACACACTACATGAATATTTTGTATACATGTTTGCTAAGTGCACATCATTTGGTTTTCATTCATATCTTTTAATTATACTTTGATTTTGTAGGTGCTTGACTCAAACAAACACATTTTTGTATTGGTCTAGAACTAAATGTGAAGATGCTGAAGTCTGGAATTTTAGTTTACGAGCTATCACTTTCCCCAACCCCAGTACCATCAAGCTCATTACATTTTTAAAAATCACTTTAATTTGTATCCAGACATTCCACATTTACTTTTACATTTCATAGAATTCTAAGAAAATATGGCTAATGGGAGTTAGAATCCAAGTACCAAATTGAGAAAAAAACGATTAATGGTTTGTAAGTGAGAATTAAACTGTTATCTACATGATCTTTTTCTCCATACCTACCTTCTACTGCCAAAAGAATAGGAGTGCTATTCCTCTGCTCAAGACTATTGTTCATGACCATGCCTGCGCAACACATGTATACATCACTGTCATTCTCTTTCAGATGCTTCAGTGTGATTGTGGCCATGTTGTTCATCTCAAAATACTCAGTGCGGTTTTCATATGGAGAAAATTCTGTCTTCCTTTTACCATGTTGATTAACATAAAGCACCTTCTTGACATCTCCAAAAGTTCGTTTCAGATACAGAGCTTCAATCCTATGCATAAACGTGCAGGTGAGATTGACAGATTGCCCGTCTTCAGCAATAAGAACCATCAATTCTTGACTCATCATTTTATCTGGAAAGAAAAAGATTTCTTGAGTGAAAGTGATGGCAAATACTATTTATGCACTTGCCATACTGATGTCAATGGATCTTAAGTGTTATAGTGTGTGCCAGTTCCTATTCCAAGTCCATTTAAAAATACAAAACCCTGAAGATAAAGCCTCATCATAGAATCCTTTCAGTTGTAGTTCAGTCTTGATACTGAGGACAAACCCATTTTTTTCCAGGCATTCAGCACTCACAATGCAAGTCCCAGTTCTTCTTTACATTAGAAACAGCCTGGCTACTGAGCGTTATCACAGTTTTGTAGCTTTCTACAAATACCACCTGCTGAATACCACCAGCTATAAATTATCCTGAAAGGTGGCAGACACGATAAACAAGCCTATTTTAATTTGTCATTTTGTCTCATTTAGCTTTTTATTATTGTCACTACATCATAGAATGAGAGCTGCTACAAAATTTTGCTAAGAAAAATTTTCTTTGCTAAGAAAAATATATCTTTGAATTGTGGAACTGCTTTAAAAGCACTGGCTATCAATTTCAAAGTGAATTCGTTTCTTGAAGCAAATTCATGCTCCGGTCAGATGTGGCTTATTTAAGGAGCTACGTACAGATGTGCAAAACTTCTCAATTTTTCTTGTTGGATTTGATAACTTAATCTGAGAAAGTTAATATTATTTGCTTTCCAAGACCAACAGAAAGGATAAAACATAAAACAATAAAAATTACAAGACAAGTTAATGAATGCAAGAAAGGCAACAATCTCTGCAAACTGTAAAATATTGCAGAGATTGGTTAGTACACAAAAAGGAATTTCAGTGGGATTGTAGTAATAAAAAACTCTTTGACACCATGAAAACTAATAGCATAATTTGTATCCATTACTTTTAAATACATTTGGAAAGGAGTCTTCTCACATTTTAAATATACACTATTCCTAGACATTTCTCAGACAAACCTGAATATCCTACACATTCAGACAAAACATACTTATGCTTTTTCAGACAATTTCTGCTTTTATACACTGAATTTCTCTACTTTACATGTACATTGCCAAGACTGCACAGATTCCATGACAGCTATGGAGCTCTAAGGCAGAGGCAAAACGAAGCAATAATTAACACTTGGTCTTGGCCAAATAAAATGGAATAATGTGAAAGAAGATTGTCTGGAATTTTGAATAACAGTTCTCAAAATGCCACCACTTTTATTGCAACTCCTACTTAGCTACAATGAGTTGCTAGACTGGGTTTCTCTGCTGTTACTCATCTTGCAAACAAATAAAAAAAATAATACCCAAAATATACTTCTACAAGTCATGCTAAGATATAAATAAAGCCTACAAATTCTGAGATAATATTCTGAACATTTACATTAGTCAAAAAAACTTTGATTTATACCAAACTGCTAAACCCAAATCTGATTTCTTCACCTGTAGTCAGCCAAAACAGTTGTTCTTTTTATATCATAAATAAAAGCAAGATCCAGACAAATAAACAGTCTTTTTTAAAAACTTAGCCCATGTTATTAATTCTCAGTGAGGGTTAAACATCAATAAAATAGCTTTTGGATATCTTCTACCTTTTGATCCTGCATTTCCAGAACGAAGCAGCAAGAGAAAATACATAGAAAGGATCCAAAGCATTTTGCAACAATTGTTTTTTTCTACCTAAAACCAGTTACTCTTTTACCCACAGAGCAAAAATTGCCTTCCCATCTGGTGATCATGTGCTTGGCTTAGTATAAACCGCATCAGTATGTACAGTCAAATCTAATGGTGTGAGTAACTATCCACAAATGAAACCACATTTCTGAGAAGATACAAACAACATGTGTTCAGCCTTAGTCCTTGTTTCAGCAAAATCAGAAAAAAGTCACAAAAATGTTCATGCTAGTCCTTCATAAGCCAAGTTTGCTCCCACTTTATTCCACACCCACATACAAATGAAATATCATAATGTCTGTAAAATAGTTTGAAGGAGGACTAATTTCTCTTTGTGTTGCTTATTGTCCTTTTGTCATATCCTTTTCATCACATTTTTCAGAGTTCTGTCGAACACCTTCCCAGGTACACATGTCAAACTAACCCACAGTAATTTTTGCATTAGATACTTCATATCTGTTATTTGTATATCTGTAGCTCAGTGTTGAACTGTGGAGTCTTTGCTGCTCTTTGAGCATAGTTGTTTGTTTGCAGATGTTTTACTACCTGACTGGGTAAGGTCATCAGTGAGAATAAGTGTGGGATTTGCTCCGTTCCTGGTATATACAGTAACTTGACCTACATTGGTAGTCTTAGATGCTCATAATCTAGATCAGCGCCTCCAATCTTTTGGGCACCAGGAACACAGTTTCATATGCTGCCTGCATCCCATGGATGGGACTTCTCTTGTTCATGCAGACCCGTTGTGGGCATGCTGCAGCCCGGTGCTGGTCCATAGACCAGCAGATTGGAGACACACCCACCCCGATCTAGATTGCAGTTCCAGAAGAATCAGCGTTGAATACCCAGATAGAACATGCATTGTACAGGAAGATAACAAAGTAGTACAGTTCACACCTACATGAAACTTCTAAGAAGGCTTGGTCAGTGCTATCTTGGCTTTTTCTCATAGGTAAGTGAAACAGACCAGAGTGCCCTTCACTCATTCAGTTCATCTGCGAGTTGCCTGATTTTTGTTGTGAAGCTATGCCTTCTTTTTTCTTCAAAGTCATCAGTTTTGACAAACTGCATCAGCTTAAATCTCCCAAAAGAACCCCTTTTGTATCCATGGCTGCTTTAGGTGAATCTCATGCACTATATTTTCCATATATGACAATTCACAAAAATGTGGCGAAAAGCTACATGTACGTGTGTTTGTTTGTTGTCTTTATATATTGCCATATTTAGCAAAAAAATAATTCCTTATGATTTATAACTCCAAAACATGAATTCAGAATGAAGCATAAATACCAATTAAAATCAAAACATCCATAAAAGTTGCTATGTATTATGTAGTGACCATACATTTCCCAAAGCTCTGTCATTAACAATTTCCAGAAATCAAGAGGAAGAGTGTTCCATTAAATCAGGAGTGTAAAATTCAAGGTCTTTGGGCCGGATCTGACCCACGGGGTGCTTAAAACTGGCGCATGGGGTCGACTTGGAAATATCAAAGGACCGGCCCGTGGTGCATGTGCCGGCCAAATGCGGTCCTCTGTGACCCATTTTTTTTACCTCCACTGCCTCCTGCAGCACTCTGCTGGTTAAAAAACGGGCCACACAGAAGCCCCAAAGTGCTGCTGGAGGCTGGGGAGGCCAAAAATCGGCCATGCAGGGACCATGCCCCCCCCCATGCCCTGTTTTTGGCTGGCAGGGTGCTGTAGGAGGTGTCCATCCTGTCTCTCCCGTCCCCGGACAGCCCGCAGAGGAGAACTATAATGCTGATTAGGCCCTCAAAGAAATCCAGTTTGACACCCCTGCATTACATGGTCACAGTAGCACAAAAATGTTGCCTGTAAGTCTCAGAACCTTTTATCTCCACTCCATGGGAGGCCATTAAATGATGTTGGCTGGAGATCCACACAAGGTGAATTGAGTATTATCCATATGCTATGGCAATCTATAATGCTAGTGGTATATATAATGCTAATATATTGGCATTAATTCAGAGTTAAAATTAATTTATAAATTTGACATAAATATATTTAAACAATGAAATAATTTATTCTAACAAACTTTTGTTTTGGGTTTTGTTTTGGGTTTTTTGCTAAGAAAACCTACAAGTTATTTACTTACATACTTAGATCACATGTTAAGTGTATGATAGACCTAGATAGATAGATAGATGATAGATAGATAGATAGATAGATAGATAGATAGATAGATAGATAGATAGATAGATAGATA
>JANHFL010005215.1:0-23957 GCA_032468155.1 Oxyrhabdium leporinum
TGGGTAAAATGAGGACCCAGATTGTTGGGGGAAATATGCTGACTCTGTAAACCACTTAGAGAGGGCTATAAAGCACTATAAAGTGGTATATAAGTCTAGGTGCTATCGCTATAGAGTGGTAAAGCTTATATGAACATTGGGCTAAAAACCGGAAGACTAGTAAATTCTAGTGCTTCCTTGGGCATAAAGCCAGCTGGTTGACGTTGGGCCAGTAATTGACTATCAGCCCTAGAAAGGAGGGCAAACCACATCTGAAAAACCTTGCCAAGAAAATTGCAAGGACTTATCTAGGCAGTCTCTGAAAATCAGGCATGATTGAATGAAAGGAAAAGAAATGAACTTATATAGCTGCCATCTCACATTTATGTCTCTGCGTGTCTTACAATTAAAACATAAATAGTACCACAAAAATAAAAAAAAATCAGCCATATAAACAATACAGATGTACTTTGCTGCCCTCTAGCAACCATTTGGAGTTCTGTAGCTCAGATATGTGCATAAAGATCTTTTTTATTCTTTTTAAGCCTGGGAAAAAATATTTCTCATTTTGCAGAGGAACATTCACTCAAGGGAGAGCCCAGCTAAATATCTTAAGTAGTAAAGTAGGGTTAGAGATTAAAATCTCATCTCCTCTTTAGAAGAACAAAGGTATGCCAGAGTACAACACGGTAGATCCTTCTGTATTTCACAAACAGAAATAAGCACTTTGTCTTGTGGAATATCCTCTTTTGTCACAAATGATTGTCTTTTCTATCTCTTTTTCCTACTCCATTCTCCCCAATGCACTGCTGAAATCTGCCTATATAGGCTGCTTTAATTTGCTCTCTGATGCTCTGTTTGCTAACACGTTATATCATTTAATATGCAAAAAGAACTTTATTGCTGTTAGAATGTAAAATACTCTGCCTTGTATTCTATAACAAACCCTAGAGCATACCATTCAAAAGCAGAAAAAGCTAGAAGACTCAGAAAGGCAGCCAAAATAGGAATTGTAATGGAAATATGCGGAGAATCCTTTCATTCTCTTGAACAAATGAACAGCAAACAAAGTGTTACATTCTTATCAGCAGGTCTTTTGAAAAATTATACAGTTTCTAAGGAGACAAACACATTATACTCGGTTCAGGCTCACTAACTCCAGTAGAATTTGTGACAGACATGCCTTAGTATGAGGAAACTTAGCTAGCTGGGGATTCTACACTCTTAAAATCAACAAGGACACTGGATTAAATTACACAGTGCTATAAGGTCCTTTTAAGATTTCAAAGTTTTGAAAAATTTTAGAATATATTTGTAATTATTGGTGTAATGGCTCCCCAATTATGAACAAAGGCCTGTTATCTTCAGTGCTAGGTACAGACACTGAATAATTGTTTCATTTGTTATGGTAGGCAAACTATAATGTGGTTAAACCATAAACTATGGGTTAGTATGAGTTATTGTTGAATGATGTATGAAGTCAGATACTCAACCCAAACACACAAAGAATTATTGAGGTCAATGCAATACAATATACAAACCCTAATCCCGTTGCTTTCATAATTTCTTTTAAAATGCAGAATCAGAAAGGGATTTCACAGACAGAAGCAGATGAGCAGATGGATGTATAATGTGTCCCATACAGTGAAGGGTAAAACTGTAATTTTGGGAAGACTTGGGGATCTTTTTGGTCCCTTCGAGTCAGTGTTGACTCCAGGAGACTGCCTATATATAGGTCTATACAGGTTTCTCAACAAAGATTTGGGAAGTGTCATTTTGCCTTCCTAGGCCGAGTGTGACTAGAACACACAATTTCCTAAGATGATGGCATGTGAGAAAGACCTTGAGAAATGAGGAAGAGTGATGCTGTCTGGAGAATACTCAAATAATAGAGGGCTTAGCCCACAACTACATAATGGGCAGAAAAGGATGCTCAAAATGGATTCTCCATAATTTCTACAGCAAGATTGCATGGGAATACAGGAGCACTACTAGAACTGCAATTTCTTGTGCCGTTACAGGTTGAGGAAAATTCTGTCCCTGCTGTTGCATTAGTTTTATTGTGGCATTCTGTAAATTGGTCATCTGTGCATCTATTTGTTGCTGGTGTTGCACAACACTGCTGTCAGGAGCTCAGAAAATAGCAGACCCCCCTAAAATTCTTCTCTTTGGAACAGAGCATGAGACTTGCAAGACTGGTGTCAGCCATATGTTAATAGCATCTTTGTAATCTGAAAGTGCAACTTTCCCCCTATCTCCTTTATAATTGAGAAGTTGGGGGTTTCTAGCCCAGTGCCAACACAGGTGTACAAAACAGGTCACCCTCCCATTTCTGGGCAATGTTACTAATAATTATTTGAGGGACTGCATCCCAATCACATCTATACGTCCCATCAGGTTTAGCATGAAGGTTATGTTGCAGGTCCAATCGAAGAAGAAATGTCATCTGACAGGACCCGAGAGCCTTTTCTGTCATGGCACCTGCCCTTTGGAACATCAGTCCCCATGAAGTTAGATTGGCTTTCATCTTGCTGGCCTGGGGATCCAGTAATATGCATATGAAGTCTGTGTACTAGTGCACCAACTGGTGTGTCAACTGAGAAAGCAAGAAGGGAAAACACAGAAGAAAAATCTACTACATCGTTTTGATTTGAAGATTATTACACCACCCCTACATCTTCTGATTTGAGGATATCATGAAATTCAACGATAGAGGCGGGGAAGGGCCAGCCCAGTAGCCAGATCATTGTGGTCTCATCCAAGCTCTATTACAGAGACTGCAGCTCCTGGGTCACAGGTATGTGATAACTTACTTCCTGAAATCTGAATTGGTGCTATTTGAAATACAATATTTACATTGGATAATACATTCATATTTATTGTCATGGTAGGTCCTAGACAGGAAAGTTTAAAGCTTTTCCAGGTTTTGCTTTATTTCTTTCCATAATTAATTGTAATTGTTTTGAAATGTATCTTTATTGCACCCTCTCATGTAAGTCTTAAATATTTAACTGGATCTTTTGTTATTCCACAAATAGGCTTTTTTTTCAAAAAAATATTCTTCTTCAGGAGTTAAATGCCTTGTTATTGACTTTGTTTGATTTTTGTCGATTTGTATATGGAGAAAAGCACACAAAACTTTCATTACTTTCATCAACAGTTGCATAGACCTTTCTGATTGTATAATTATTAGTACTACATTGTCAGCACAACATATAATCTTGCATTCCTCTCCTTTAATGTTGATCCCTATTATCTGTTTATCTTTTCAGATCTTGTTGGCCAAAACTT
The DNA here is from genome assembly GCA_032468155.1 of Oxyrhabdium leporinum. Lineage (NCBI taxonomy): Eukaryota > Metazoa > Chordata > Lepidosauria > Squamata > Cyclocoridae > Oxyrhabdium > Oxyrhabdium leporinum. The sequence continues at coordinate 3,271 of JANHFL010005215.1, forward strand.
CCAGTGCAATTTCAGATAACAAAGTAGACAGTGGAAACTCCTGTCTTCTACCTTTGTTGATATGTGTGTTTATGTATTTCTCTCTTTTTTTCCTACTCAAGAAAAAAAAACTTGTTTGCTCAGCCGCTGATCCAAGCAACCCCTCAGTTATGACAAATATAAGCTTAACGTATACACATAAATAAAATCAAGTGAGCAACAATATGTAAGCATGCAACAGGTATTCTTAGAAAGGTAGTTTAAAAAGACTGTGTTAGCAGTCATTGAAAAAAAGAATGGGGAAATCCTGAGCCCAACTCACTTGCTGCTCACAAGGTTTTGTTTTAAAAGGCAGAACGAAACCAGAATAGAAATGGAGATAACTTCAATGTCTCTTGATTAGACTGACAAAACATTTCATGTTCCTTCAAAACAAAGATCTTCCTTTGCTAGATTCTCTACATGTCATTGCCTTAATCTTAAAAGCCCCTCTGATAAATTAGAAACTGAAGTTTGGATTAAATTTCTCCTATTATCTATGGCTTGGATCAAAGTGTGTGGGTGTCTACCTTTGAGGTAATTTTTGACCCCTGGCAACTACATAGTTTTGGCAAGGTTTAGATGAAGTAGTTTGCCACTGCATGCCTCCAAAGGCTGAGAGAGGAACTGTCCCAAAGTCACCCGACTGGCATGGTGCGTAAGGCAGAACTGGAGCTCATGATCTCCTGGTTTCTAGCCTTATTCATTATGCTCAATTGGCTCTCTTATTACATATCCCCTATTATTTATGGGTGAATGTTCCTGCCATGATGGCTTGAGAAAATGAGACAGTGCTATCTTGAAGAAATAGTTGAGTTTTCATAAAACAATGAGTTTTATGAGGTGGGGTTTCATAAAACAATGACTAATAGTGACATAGTGAATTAGTTTTGAGTCTAGTTAAAATAGGATCCTGGTTATGTTGCTAGGTCTTTAAATATGAGGTTATGGGTGTGTGTGTGTAAATATTATGTACTAACCTAGATAAAATCAGCTATAGTATTTTTATTAATATTTAGAAACTATAGAAATGAAAAATGGCAGCTCCAATTCAATGACTTATGTCACTGTTTTCTGCCATCCGTGCCATTACAGGCAGAATTACAGTGTCAAGTTTCTAGGAACTCACTGCAAGTTCCCTGTTTGGAAAGTAAATAACACTCCCCTTTACACAAGAAAAAAACTATACCTATGAATCATCCCTTTTCTATTTATTATTCTCTTGATTCTTTATAACCAAGAGTCACATGTCTATTACTTCATAATACAAATATATTTGAAAGCATCAAAATAACCAATGGCGGCTGAATCTGGTACATTAAGTAATTAATTTAATACTTCAGTTCTCATTAATTAATTTTAGAATTATGCAGTGAAAGGCCCTCAGGCAGCCTGGCCCTATATCATGAATTTATTTATGGGATTTATTCCAGAAATCCTGTAAGAATGAGTTTTTAGGAGTCTAACATTACTATTAAATTAAAGCAGGAAGTTGAAATAGCTTTCAATTTTAGCAGAGCATTCTTTAAGCTTATTTTTGAATAGTAAAAGAAATCAACTATTAGGAGGAATATGTAGAGATAATTACAGAATATAAATTTGGATATCACTTCTAAAAAAACCTTTGTTCACTGAAATAACCATTCATAGCTTTAAATCAGGGGGACACAATCTAAAGAGAATTTAGATTGAAGATGAACCCAAGCACTTGATCTACACAACTCTCCTTCCTGATTTTGCCTATTGCATGGACTTAACTATGATTGTTTTGGACTATTGCAGTATGTGGCATGTTCCACTTAACATCAGTCTTGAGGCTACTTGGAAGCTACAAGTGGTCCAGAATGCAGCAGCGATAGTGTTGAAACATGCCTGTGTGGGATCTCTGCTTCATGAGCTGGTGAAAGCTTCCAGGTGAAACTCAAGGTTCTGGTTACCATTTATAAAGCCCGTCATGATGTAGGGCCAGGCTGTTTGAGAGACTATATCTTTAGTTTCTGCTCATCCTGTATGACTGGACAGAGGGCAAGGTTTCAGTTCCTATTAATTAATGTCAGATAGAAGGCTGTCTCTATTGATATGAATCATTGCTTAGCATGTTGTATCAGCCCGATAATGATATAACAACCATTGTGACTATAGAGAAAATGCCATTCCTCATCCTAACCATATTTAATGGCCTTTCTTGGCCTTCTCCTTCCACATATGTGGAAGGGATATTTTATTGCACCATTATGATTGGTGCTGGAATTGTGCAGTTGCCATAGTATCTGGAGTATGTGCTGCAGTATCTTATTTTTTAAGTTCTTTTTGTATCTACTCTGTATCATACTCTGCATTCATAGCTGATCTTAGGCAATGTGAAAGTTGTTTTAAAGCATGCTCAGCTTTTGGGTTGTTGTTGTTTTTTCATTTTTGTTCCAGTGAACCTCCACATTGTAAATGTTCAGTCTGAAGATCTGAAAAAAAACAAACCAATATATAAAGTTATATCTTATATATGAATTTGCAGATACTTTTCCATCTCTGGCAACTCGTATAACAGCTGCTCTCTTTCTGGGGATGGTCTGTTATATTCAGTTGGTGGCATTGTTATTTTCCTTGGGAAAAGGGAGTATTATCTTTTCCTTCAACGTCCATTCTTTCTCTGCAGTGATCAAGGGCTCTGCCATAACAACGTTGCTGAATGCTTGTCACTGGAATCTCATTTGGATTAAATCATGATTATAACTTGGGTTGTATAGACAAAATGGATCTATTCATTTAAACTCAAAGTCCAAGTTCACATCAAATTTTTATTTTTAAAATGTACAAAAAATGTGTCCTGTTTGCTACTGAGACTTTCAAGCTGTAATTCTCTTTGCTGCAACTCAACTAGTCTTCCCTCACAGCTTCTATGGATAGGTTGTGCATTGTGCGGGATGTCCAGAATTACCTGCTGAAAGTCCAGATGATGGCAAAAAAGCAACACCAAAAGATCATCGGGAGAAGTCAGCCCGTTGCCAGCTTATATGGTCCCGCAAGGCCCGTTAGGATTTTTCCCAGCACCACCACCACCACCACGAGCATCTACATTTCAAGATCCCATCTTTCTTGACTAAGATGCTATTTGGCCCCAAAGCAGCAAGCCAGTCAGCACATGGCAGAAAATTGTCCTCTTTGTCCTTTTTTAAAGTGTTTGCCACACACAGTAGACAGGAACGGAGCAGCAGCACAAAAACAGGCAGCTACTGTACTTTCGCATTGTGATTGGATTAATGTCATTATCTTTGGATAAATTCATTGATCATTTGCTGCAGACAGGAAAGCCTCTGTGTGTGTGGTGCAGGATTCACTATTAATCTCAGCAGCTCCAGTCAATGTGACCAAGAGGAAGAAGTATTATGACGATGTACTTCAGCAACGTTTGGAGAACAACATTTGGTTCTCATGGCATGTAAGAGTCAAAATGTGGTCTGTCTTGACTTGTCTTTCAAGTTATTATTTTCTGTGTTCAAACTTTATCATTTTGGAATTATGTGTTGTCTACTCCTAATTTTTTGGTTATAGGTTACAAACATAGATTGTTACCTAATAGAATCTGACACGTTTTCTCAGAAATAAAACCCACTGATTTCTAAGAAAGCACATGTATACAAAATTTAAAGCGTAGTATTTATTTTAAAATGATGTTATTCTGTCATCATATAAATACTATATTGACGTATATCGAACCATTCACTTGCCAGCTTTAGTCTTCCTGCTCTTAAATGATTATCAACTCCCCCCCCCCCCCAGTTTGAAACAAGTTGCCACTTGGTGCATAATTTGGCTGTCCATTGAGTTTAAATATAGCTAGATGGCAGCACCTAACTTATTCAGCTGATCTCCAGAAGTTTAGTAGGGTTGGCTAAGATTAAGCACTTTGATGGAAGACCACCAGGGTTAGTTTCTAGGAAACTGAAAAACATCTTGGAGGAAGGTGATGGCAAGCCATCTTTACATTATTGTTACAATGATGACATGGATCCTTCCATGAAGTCACCATCAGCTAGTGGGTGTTTTCCCCCCCTCATTTACACAGGCCACAGTGCTTTCTGGGATCAAGTGATCCACAGACTGCCCTCCGTACGATGGAAATGAGGGCTCCGCGTGGCTTAGAGATACACTCCACGTTTACAGGGTAACACAAATGTTTTTTTTCTTTTCTCCTTTTCTTCCAAGTTTTTTCAAGTTCGATATTCGACGTTTTCTTTCTCTACATACTGTTCCTTACGTAGATAAGAAAGAAGAATTAAGGAACTGCTACTTTGTATGGGGGAGGAAATGGGGGAGGAAAAAAAGCCCCTCTTATTTGCGGGGTGGTAAAAGCTTTCCTGTAAGGTTTTTATTCTGCGGATTTTGAATTCTCAATCTTGGTTCTACCGATTCGGTTTGGCACCAGTCACACGATCGCCTTCGCCTAATTAATACAAATCGTTGGCAAGCTTTGTCTTCCGTAAGGGGAGCCCGGCATTGCATCTTCTATTCAGATTTTATCTCCAGACCCCCCTCCCTCTTCTCTCCCAGGGCTTGATGATCCCAAGCCCTGCAGTCTTGACAATTACCTGCACCTGAACCTGGATTCAGGGGCCGAGCGTCTCCTCCGAAGCACCTTTGACCAATTACACGACCCTCCCACTTGCTAACGAGAGTTGATCGCACGTGGGAATCCACCCGCTATCAGGTTAGCTTCTCTCAACCCGACTCGTTCCCTTCCCCCTCCCCGCCTCAAACAGGAGGAGGCGCTCGTCTCCGACACGGTCGTGTTTATGGTAATAGCCGCCGCTAGATAATATATTTTTTTAAAGAAAAAAAAAAGTTGAGGCGGCTCTACTATTACCTGTATTACAGTAGCACCGGCACGGGGGAGGAGTGAAGGAAGCAACCTAGGAGACAGCGGTGAGAGGAGGAGGAGGAGGAGCAACAGCCGCGGGCGGAGCGGCGCTGCAAGACTCTCTGGCGAGAGGCACCAGAGCCTTGGCTAGCTGGCGGCCCTACTTTCCCTGGAAGCAAAAGCCCGGGAAAAAGAAGTGGGCTCGACCTCTCTAGGGACCAGGCTCCGCGGCAGCAACAACCCCGCCCCTTCTTTGGGGGGGGGAGGGGGTGTCTCCCGCTGAAGAGAGAAGCGGGAAAGGAAAAAGAAGAAAAAAAAAGAAAAGCCGCCGGGTCGCTTATTTAAGGAAGAAGAAGAAGAAGAGGAGGAGGAGGAGGAGGACGGACGGACGGACGGCGGGCAGCCTGGGCTGTCGCGTGTTGCCTGGAACGTTCGAAAAAGCTCTTTTCTCCCCTGCACGCGCCGCTCTTTCCTGCTCGCGCCGGCTGAGGATGCGAGGCTTCTGCCCGGCCGGCTGCTTCCCTCCCGCTTCCTTGCTCGCTGCGACCCCTCGTCCCAGCCCGCCGTGCCAGCTGCTGGGCTGGGCGGCGGGTTGCTGAACTCTCTTTTGCATGGGGTGGCTGCTGCCTCCGCCTCCGGCCTCGGTCAGTCTCTCCGCTGCTTGCGCTTGCTGCCGGGAAAGATGCCCCGGCAGGAGCTGCCTTTGCCCGAAGGCTGGGAGGAAGCTCGCGACTACGACGGCAAAGTCTATTACATCGACCACGCCACCAAAACCACCAGCTGGGTCGACCCGCGGGACAGGTGAGGAAGGACGGGACCCGGAGGAGGCCGAGCCAGGCGGCCCCGGGGTGGAGCCTGCCGCTCTAAGGGCGACAGGTGCCTGGAGCAGGCTGTGCCCTGGTGGGGATAAGAGGGGAAGAACTTGGCCGCGGAAAGTATGTGTGCATTTGGGAACCCGTGTGTGTATTTGTCCGCTCGTTCGGTCGCTTCCCCCCCCCCCCCCCCGTATTGTTCCTGGCAGGTCAGGACGATTTGAGAGCGGTCTCTGAAGATTGGGGCCAGTATTAGTACAGGTAGCTCTAGACTTATGACCACAATTGAGCCCAAAATTTCTGTTGTTAAGTGAGACATTTCTTAAGTGAGTTTTGCCCCATTTTACAATCCCTGTTGCCGCAGTTGTTAAGTGAATCATTGCCGTTGATGTTAGTAACCTGGTTATTAAGTGAATCTGGCTTCCCTGTTGTCAAAAGGTTGCAACAGGGTGATCGCAGGACCTTGGGACACAGCAATGGTCATAACTATAAACCAGCTGCTAAGTGTCTGAATTTTGATCATGGGGATTCTGTAACAGTTGTAAGTATGAAAAACGGTCATAAGTCACTTTTTTTCAGTGCCGTTGGAACTTTGAACGGTCACTAAATGAACTTTTTTAAGTCGAAGACACCTGCATCTTGGATGGCTCCGTGCAAGAAGTTGTTTTGAGTAAGAACATACCTAGCAATATTGGTAAAAGAAAGCATCTTCTGAGCTTATGCAGATGCTTTGTTCTTGGCTTCAAGATCAGTAGACATAGATCAGTTGGACAAGGAAGGGCCTGGGGAACATGGACATTATTCAAATAAGCCAAAAGCCAGACCATTTATAACTGGGAAACTTCCAGAGACTCCATCCTATTCAAGTGTATTTAGGACAAGGCTTTCATTTGTGGTCTAATTGGTGTGTATTTTAATTGGTGTGTATCCTGCATATGATCCATCACTGTCATTCTAAACCCAAGTTGCAGGGGGGCTTTAATTTTGCAATTAATTTTCATGCTTAAGCCCTCTGCACTTCAGGCTTTCCTTGTGCCATTCCCTACGTTTTTCAATTCCAAGAAATAGGGTAGAATCAAACTGTTCATTCCATTCCCTTTAGCAGAGTTTCAAGTCTAAACAGAGATTTGAATTATCCATTGCCAGCATCTAATCTGCTTCCTGAAACCATGCAGAGATATCTTAAATATGCTGACCCACATGGTTGATACAGTTAAATGGCATTGATGGAATGCTTACACAGACAAAGGGCATCATGTCAAAGTTCAGGTGTGTAATTTGAACATGGAAGCTGCCATCAGCTTACCACACATTTTTTTTGTTACTTTTTTGAATGATTTATTACGTTTTTGGTTTGGTGGGAAATACTTAAGGTGGGTGTGGGGGGAATATTTTGGACTGCAAAAGCTCAATATAAATCCAGTATTCTAATCCCACTTTATAGAACAGTATTTGCTCAGGGTCTAGGGAGATCTGTGAATGGATTCCACTGTCAACTTCCTTGCGTGCATTTTTTTTCCTGTTGTGATTACACCACATGCTTAGAATTCAGCAAAAGTATGAAATTCAAGTGATCCATTATGTAATCTATCTTATTTCCTGGAGCCCTGCTTCAGTGATATGTTGGTAGCTGTTCAGGCAGTATCCTGAAATCATTGACTCCTTTTTTCATTTCATACGGTGAATCTTGAAATTTGAATTGGCTCCCAGATACTTATGCAAATCAAAGGCTAACTGGAATGGTGCTAGTCAGGACTAGCTTCCTCCTCCATTTTTCAGACTTGTCAGAACACAGAATTGCACCTGCTGCACCAAAGGTGTGTCTTAGGAAACTGGTGGTGGAATTAAACAGGTGCATAAAACTTGTTTGACTCCCCAGTTATACTTGAGGCAACTCAGTTTATTTTTTGAAAAAGCTGTTTTTTAAGTAGCTACATTTGTACATCTTAAATAAATACATTTAGTATTTAACTAAAATAACTACAATAGATTGTTGTTCTTTAGACACTGTTGTTAAAACCAGAGAAGTATTATATCTGTAGAAGTACTTAAACTACCTTGAACTTCACTGCTTGCTATGCAGATTAAAAGATGTAAACTTTCATTATACCAGTGCTTCTTTTTCTGTGCTTCTCGCTAGGGTGACTGGGGTATGTATTTGCTCCTATTGTCTTATTAATGATATATTTTCAGTGTGGGCAAAATTGTTGCTTCATGCATCCCTGAGTATTCTGTAGCTTCTTTGCTGTCTTCTTAAAAAGATACCAACTATATTTTTAATCATTATACATTTTTCATTGAGCTCAAGTTGGTATGGGAAATATTTTATTCAAAATAATAAGATGCTTTTGTGTTAGACTTTATCTAACAAAAAAGCATCTTTAGCTAAAATATTGGCATTTGATTCAGAGCAACTTTTGAATTAACAGAAATGTTGATCTTCAAATATAGAAGAATGTGTATATTGAATGTACATTGATACTCAAGTGTAGATTGTGTATTTGTGCAACATTGCTTCCTCTCCCACCAAAAATATGATAAAATAGTCAGCATTAATTTTATTCTCTGGTATAATTTACCACATCTTGATTTTGTATAAATGGAGAGACAGGTTTAATAATTTTTCACACCTTACGTAAAGGCTGTATAAAAGATAATGGGCAAACTTCTAGATTTAATGGCTTCTTTGGTAGACTATGGAAATCCAGCAAGCTGAACAAAGTGCAAAATGGTGGCTCGGGTAATATTAATTGCTAATATCTCCTGTGCCATTTACTGAGTTAACCTGTGTATTCAAATAAAAAAGGGTTCTTTAGAACAACCTCACCTATGTTGCTTGTATTAAACAACCAGATGACAGTTATTAGTAATGAAAAATGATCTACGAGTAAAACTTTCTGTTAAAATTTATGTTAAGTTGTGACCAGACTAAAATCAAGGCACCCAAGGTATAGCATAATACCAATATGACTGCAATTGAAGAATGTTTTTAAAAGAAAGTATTGAACTCTAAATGTCCAATTTAATAATACTATCTGTAATGTATTGTGTTAGTTTTCTAGTGTCTAGTTCTGCAAATTCCTGGTCTAGCCAGAAATCTTGAGATTACTTAAAGTTTGTGACATCTCTGATTTTGATATAGTACAATTATTACTTTGCTATATTCTGTAGCATCCTTCATGTTAATTTCTGGGTTTCAATATCATATCCCTCACTTCCCTTTTCTGGGAATTTTTTCAATAATGAATAAAAATCTGAATGTATTCTTGGATTGCAGAACATATTTCAACCAGACCCAGAGATTGACAATTGGCACTCCTAGATGATAAGATCAGAATGTAGATAATTAGTCACCCCATGTTTCTGACTTACAATATGAAAGCAAAAAGTTATTAAAGAGAAGGGATGTTGCTTTGTGTGTGTTTTACAGATAAAATATTAGAAATGTAGGTTACAGTAATTCCAGAAAATATCTGGGATAGAACTAAAATGTGTATCAAATATTTTATGTGATTCTCCCTTTACTGTATTGCAATTTTTATACAATGAACTAAAACACATTGGTTCAGACATAGTTGTGTTTACTTTAAAATTAATGCTATTCTGTCCACATTTTGTGAGGACTAAGAATTTAGTATTAGAAGGACATATTAAATTCTAAAAACCTCTTAAATCAACATTGTTAAGAAAATACCCACTATCATAATTTAATGGAAAAGGTGGATTTGAGAAAACATGGTTGGCCAAAGTCATTCAGTGAGTTCATTGAAGGGTTTAACAAGAGTCCTCTGATCTAACTACTAAATTTCTGTGCTTACATAGACACAGTGCATTAATTTGCACAAGTATAGTAGAGCCAAATTGTTGTCTGGTATATTGAGTGTGCTATATATTTAACCCAGGGATCTGTGTTGTGAACAGAGAGCCATGCTTTTGCTAAAATTTGTTTCCTTTAGAGTTTTTGGGAGAAAAATGTGAAATACTAGGGTGCAGAAAGAAGTTCAGATTGCTAAAATTACTTTCTTTGTTTGATTTGGGGGTTATGAAGTCATCACATATATCACATCACATATTATGATGACTTCGTAATACCCAAATGCTAAATGTGTTTAAAATACAAGTAAGTAGACTTTGTGTAAAAACAATAACTTGCTGCTTTATTTTATGATTCTGTTCTGTATGGACATAATTCTTTAACATCAGATCAATGAACTGTCTAGCTTGGAACATCCAGTTGAGTGGTATTTCAGTATTTCATATTTCAGATGCAATTTTCCTGTTTTAGATTCATATAATTATTCTAGATATGAAACACTTAAAACGTTTTTTGAGAAAAATTAAGCCATAGATTAGAAATACACGAACTGCAGCACCAGGCCATAACTACATTGCATTCCCAAGGCTACTTCTATTGTCCAAGGGTCATATTGCTTCTAGGATCAGAATGTAGCTCCATAGCTGACACGTATGAGCAACTGTGTGTGTATAAAAGATTTTCTGGCTTTCTTTAAGCACTGAACCTGGCAAAAGCATATTCTGTGTAGATGGAATGATGTACCATTTTCACAAACTAAGGGTATCGGGATTTCTTTTTTTTGGGGGGGGGGTTATTCACTACTGAAATAATTTTTCTAGTTGTGTTTCAAAACACTCATCTAACTGTTTCAGAAGTATTTCCAAATCTATGTGGCTTCCTACAGTACCCTTTCAATGGGGAAGCAGAGATTCGAAATGTAATAATAAAAATCCAGGTTTTCTTTTAAAAATGAGAATTTTGTACTGCATTTAGCCTGTCCTTCAACTTAATATTCTCCAGATGTTTTAGATTCCAGTTCCCATTATTTCAGACCATTCTGGCTTGTACTTCAAAATATCTGAAGAGCATTAGGTATGGTAGGCTACAGTTCTTTGGTAAATCTCAACTCTGAGGATGAAAAGTTACAAGCATGGCGCTGTCTTGTGGCTCTCTTTGCTTTAAGTTTACCATAACTACAGGTTATTTTCTGGTACAGTAACCAGAGAGTGCCCCGAAAAGCAAACTCTGCGAACATTGTCTGCTTAGAGTCTAGTTGGTGGTCAAAAATAGTAAGCTTAAAGCAAGTCACAAAGTGTTTTTTCCAGTTGGAGACAATTGGTACACACAGATGTGTTTAATACTAAACCAAGCCTGTGGCTGTTATATCATCCAACTAGGCTCAATATATACATCATATGTAACACATTGTTCTAGCAGTGTTAGAACCATTTCATTGCAAGCATTTAAAAAAAAAGATTCCTGAGTTCTTATAACAGAACATTTGTTTAGCAGATATTTGTAGATGATTGGTATGTATCAAAAGGCTACAATGCCAGTGTTCATATTATTTATCAATCAGGTTCCTTTGAGATATCATGGATATATTTGTGAAGAGACATTTAAATCAAACCCTAATCTTGAATCCAGTAGTTGAAGAACTAAAACTTGTAAGGATTTCTAAAACATGTCTGTTTTTCTTACATTTTTTACTTTTTAAAATGGTAACTTTAAAGTTGGCTAAGGTTTTTTTTGGGGAAGGAAGGGGACAAGGATGGAAAATGCATCAAAATTTGCACTTATTAGCAAGGTTCCTGAAACTCCAAAACCTCTATTGAACGTTAGATCAGTTTGAGTAATTATCAGGAATAATGGAGTTGAGAGAGAATTACCGCCAGAGAAAAATGACTTATTTTGAGATAAGTATCCAGTAAAAGTGTTGCATTCAATATCACATTTTTAATATTAGTTATTTAAAAGCCATACTTTAAAAATGTACAAAGCATAGATTTAATGTAAACTGAATCGTGTTCTTCATATGTTTATATTAAAAATGGCTTTCTTCACATTTCAAGATTGTCAAAAGTTTTTGCATATGTTTCAGGCTGTCTTCTTTTTATGGACAAATGCATTTTCAAACCATCTTATAAGCTTGAGTGCATGTTTAGTGACTGAGGTGAACATTGTTTTGTTGGTGGTTAGCTATAATTTAATCTGGCCTTCACACAAGGCTGGAGAAGTTGCCATCCTTGGTTAGTGCGCCTCTGAGGGAAAAGATTCACATGAGTGCAGTTGGCTGCCTTTGCTTCGTTACCAATCAAGAAAGGGCAACAGATTGGGAAGGTCTGCAGCTGCATAAGCTCCAATTCTGCCAAAAAGAATAATGAGAGTAGTCAAGAAAAGGAACAAAAGCTGAGGAGAGATGCCCTACATCTCTGAGATTTTTTCTTTACACTCTGGGTTTTCATTTGCAAATCAGCACTATTCTGTTTGTTGTTTGTGCTTCTCAGTGAACTTTTTTCCTTCATGGATCTTTTTCTTAGGAAATGTTCATTTTACTTAGCCAAATTTAATTGCATACCACTGAAGCGTCATTTAACAGCTAGATTTTTTTTATTTTTGTGTTAGTTTTAATTGATGTATATAACTGCAGTTTGGTAACTTTAGATAAAACTCACACCCAATATATTATTATTTTTTTTGTAAATAAGTGGCTGGAACATGGGAAAAAGTGCTTCAGTAAATGTGCTTCTCTTTGAAACTGCTTATGGGATTACATTTATAAATAGCATTATTATTCCTTAACTTTAAGGTAATCATATCTATATATATTGTCCTTAGTTACAACATGTAATATTCATGGTTTCAGAATTCAGCTCCCCTTTGGTTTCTTTCAATTTGCTAATTATTATTTGATTCTACAAGAGCGAGGATTATTTCATTGCACAATACATAATGCAACACGATATGTATAATATTGTTTTGATAGTTTTATCTATGACGAGCTCCCACAGAAAAATGTTGAAAGTAGGTCTTAAATCTTAGGTTGGGGTGGTGGTGAGTAAATTGGACTTTCCACCATATGTTGACCAATACAATAATTGATCTTTTCAGGCTTTTCTTTAAAGTTTTCTTTAAAAAAAAAAATGAACTTGATTTACCTTGCCTTAATGTTTACAAAAAGGCAGGTGTCTTTCAATGTACTAAGAAGTAGCTGCTGTATATAAACATGGAGTCAACCTCCTCTCTCACAGTGATGATGTTACTTAGTTGGGTAATGAAACCTCTGTAAGCAAGCAAGCTTAGGAAGTACCAAGGGCTTCACAGTTCAACCCTGAGTTACATATATTGTCTTCTATTGGATCTAAGTTTGCTTCTCATTGTGCTACTATCATTCTGTATACCCATTTATCCATTAAATTATTAATTCTGATATGAAGTAGAATGTATTGGAAATATTTTTGCCTGATTCAGTCTATATTCAAAAATTTCAGTCTGGTTTATAATAGTTTTATAATAATTAAAGAATCACAAAACGCAGACAAAATAGACAAAAGATAAATTTAAAGTTGGAGCATATTTAAAATAATGAAATATTTCAAGCTATTTAAAAATACTTAGCTTTCTTTTCAATCAAGCTGTTATCAAACCCACTCTGCAAGCAGGCATCATGATCTGAAATTATTTTCAGAAAGACAAGCAGGGAGCATGAGAAAGGCTTAAAGAGCGTGCAACAGGATGGGATAAGGTTTTTGAAGAGTCAAATAGATTAACATACTGTATTAGATATATCTAATAAAAATAATTTGGGGAATAACACCTAGTGCAGTAACGACTGCATCCTCTTCCCCAAACAGGCACCTTCATTAGTAAGAAGTTTTGAATGATACACCTTATATTTCTGTATTGACACTTCACACGGGAAGTCATTCTATCATGATTGCAACCAGGTATTACTTGCACAAAGTGATATCTGCGATAATACAAAATCACCTATTCTTTTAAAACTTGATTCTGAATGACTGCTTTATCCTATATTTCCCAATCCTAGTATTTTCTAATGATTTTTTCTCTTATTTTTATTTCCTCTTATTTTCAATTTTTTTTTTGTTGATCCCATTTATTTATATATTTATGTATACCAGGGGTGTTACACTCAATTTCATTGAGGGCCGTATCAGGGTAGTGTTTAACCTTGGGAGAGGGGAGGGGGCGTGGCTGGGGTAGGCGTGGCCAGCTCGACGTCACTCATGTTGAAGGCGCCTGTGGTGGCCTGAGCACTCTGCCAGTGAAAACAGGCTCCTGAGCTCTGTTTTTGGTCTCCTGCAAACCTCTGCCAGTGAAAATGGAACTGAGGAGAACTGCCCACAGCGGGCTGGTCCTTCACTGTTTCTAGGGCAGCCCCGTGGGCCAGATCTAAGCAGCTCACAGGCCGAATCTGGCCCCCAGGCCTTGAGTTTGATACCCCTGATGTATACCACTACCCATAGAATCAATTGCAGCATTGTATGAGGGGAAAAATAACAGTAAAATAACAATACATTTTAAAAAGTCAGCTGATAGAAAAATATTTTTAAAAAGGACAGGTAAAAAGCCATTCAGAGTCTTCTAAAACCGTGAGATGGGTGGCATATAAATTTAATAAATAAATAAATAAAATAAGCAGATATATTATCAGTGGGCAGAATTAAAGGAAACTTTATCTTACATAACCATTAATCTGTTTTCATAAATGTCCTTTCCCAATCTTGTAGCCACCAATATATGTTATTTGGGACAGCAAAGAGTCAGGCATCATATTCATGTATGTTCTCTTGTCCCTAACTTTTGGTTAGGATAATGATATGAGCAAAGAATATTGAAATACAAGTGGAATGGTTATAGTTTGCATAGGTTTGTAAGATGGAAAATGTTCCCACTCTCCTGCTACAAAAAGTTGGCGAATGCAAATCTGTCTTTGAATTGGTTTCCAAGTAACATGCTTACTTTGTCCAAAACTCTGCAAATTGGAGAAGGGAATGCTTCCTATAAACTGCCCATTCACCAAATTGTATGAATTATAATGCATCCCAGGCTTTTTGAGTTAGTTCATTTCACAGGAGTGAAACATGTTATTCCTCAAAGTTTAGTACAACAAACATTCCTCCGTTCAGAGTACATAATGCACTTGTATTTCCTTTACGAAAGAATGCAAACCTGTCTGTCCACATTTTAATATTGTATTACTTGTAATACTTCTCACTGACCCAACCAATACATTGCTGGAATTCAATATGGTTATTGTTTGAAAATCCAGAGTATTTCTTGGGACCTTTATCAAAGTGAGAATGAGATTTTAGTATTTTGTATTCCTTCAATTATTTCTGATTCTCAGTTAGCCCTTTGCTTATTTGTTCTTTTCTATTGCGCAGATGCTATGGCAATTGCTACAACAAAAATGTAAACCTTAGAAATGATAAATTTGTGATGAATTGGATGAATTGCAAGTATTTTATGAAAAAAAACATTTTTGAGATATAATATAGTTTTTTTAAACTTTTCAGCATTTTGATGACCAAATGAGGTGATTGAAATCAATTCTATGATTTTTTTTTCATTGTGGTAGCATGTATTAACGTAAGTCCATGTGGCTATGTTCTGTTTCATGAAGTCAGTTGTTATTTATAAAATATAATGACACAGGAAAAAAAGTTAAAGTATCTGATTTTGTTGCATTGAACTCTAAATCTATGAAATGCTTTGGATCACCACAGATCTTAAAGTTTTTTTCAGAGATCAGCGCCAGGCTGACGTTACTGTTGTAAGATGTTGCTATGTAAGCATGGCTTAAAAGATGTACCGCTTTAAAGACTTGATGCTTGCCTTTGTATGAGAATTTGCTTAAAATCTTAATAATTATTTAATCATATTCTAACTTATTTTTGGAGTTCTACAATTTTTAAACATTAAACATCGTGCTAATTAGGTAGAAGTCACTTTAAAGATTATAAACAAATTGTCTTTCATTGTTTAATTAAATTATATACAGGAAATCCTCACTTACCAATTGCAATTGGCATTGGCAACTTGGTTGCTCAGTGATGCAGTCATAAAGTGAAAAAAAATCATGTAACGGTGGCTTTCTTAGGATAGCAGTTCTGCAGTTAAGTGAATCGCCATGGGTCATTAAGTGTGATGTCACATGACTGACTTGTCACTTCCTGCCAGTTTTTCTATTGACTTTGCTTGTCGGAAGCTGGCTGTGAAGTTTGCTAATGACAATCACATGACTGCGGGAGTCTGTGATCATTATAAACGTGCACCAGTTGCCAAGAGGCTGAATCGTGGTCACATAACTCTGGGGACACTACAACTTTGACAATTGTTCACACATTTCTTTTAAATAGTCACTGAATAAGCAGTAAGTGAAGATTACTTGTATATCAGGATAGGTTGTTTAGGTAAAAAAAATCTTGTAATTGGTAAAGTATCTAACATTTATAGAATATATTTTGGTGGCTTAATGTCCAAGATGTGCCCACTCCCAAAAAACTCCTAAAAAGATTAAAGTTTGAAGTTGCAGCCATTATAAACTCAGTGTTCTATGGGCCTCCATGAAGCAGTTCCTCAGAAAGTGTTACATAGGCAGAAAACAAAACAACCTGTAGGGAGAAAATGTACTCATATGCTACATCAAAATAAAATATTAGAACCTATGTCATATTTTTGTAAGCCATAGATCTTGTGTGGCATAAATACCACTCGTTACAAAGAAAGGGAAAGGCCGATTGGTCTTGCATACACAGATGGCTAGGAAAATACATAAAGAATATTTTTGGGTGGTCGAAAGACTGGAGGGATCCTTCAAAGTAATAATGGTTTTGACCAGTATCTAATTGTTAATGAAGTCCAAAACAGGTATTGAAGCAATTTCAAAGTTTGCCTTTATGGTTAAAGGGAAATGACATCAGGAAGATGTTCTTCCCAGGCAGGAGGTTTCTGAATGCTTTCTTTTTCATCTTTTTACAATCAGCTGCATATTGATTAGGTCAAAATTTCATACTCGTAAAAATGCTTATTTTACACATGCAAATACTTATTTTTATGCAAGTCTTTAATGGAATATAATTAGATTTACATACTTCATAAGTAATCCTTCCTTCCTTCCTTCCTTCCTTCCTTCCTTCCTTCCTTCCTTCCTTCCTTCCTTCCTTCCTTCCTTCCTTCCTTCCTGGCAATTTTTTAAAAAGATACCCTCATTAGAAACAACCTTGAATTTGAGTAGAAGTACCAATTAATGGTAGTTATCAGCAGCCAAATCAAACATTTCTGTATTTACGTAAGGCCTTAAGGCTGAATAATGCTGGAAAAACTGGCTTCACAATATTTTGTTCCCAGGTGCAAAGTTGATTCTTACCTGGTGGTATTTCAGTTTTAATATTTTTATTGTAAAAGAAACCATAGTTTTTTTTAGAAGAAGTGCTTGGTTTAATACAGTAATTGTATTAAATATAAAGTCTTGGTTTGAAATTGGCTACCATTTTCTGGTTCTGCAAATTGGACAATGATACTACACTAGAGCCATTTTGTACTGTACAATATCATTTATTTATTTATTAAAATTTAATTATGAGTCCTTCTTCCAATAGTACATTCTAACATTTCCCAATAATTGAAATTGAGAAGAGCAGTACCTGTATGAACTACCTAGAAAAGTTTATAATATTTTCAAAGAGATATAGTTGTTGTTTTTTCTCTTCATCTAAGGATAACAGAGAACTGATTGACAGCAAGAACCGGGGCATGAAGATTAGTCTCTACTCTATGTTTAGAACAAGAAAATCCAGTGGACTAGGGGTCTTCAAACGTTTTAAACGGGGCCAATTCACAGTCCCTCAGACCGTTGGGGGTCTGGACTGGGTGGGTGAGCGTGGCTAGGTGGGCATGTGACTGGGTGGGTATGGCCAATTTAGCAGTGCATTAAATAATACACACAAATTAAACTTTAATTTGTTTTGCTCCTGTGGGTGTTTTATTTTCTTTTGTTTGCATGTTGCTCTTTTGGTTGATTTTTCTTTTTACTAGATTGCTTTTTTAAGTTGTTTAGGAGTCTAGTGGTCCACTTCAGAAAACTCGGTTTTGCAGCAATTCTTCTCAGCCCCAAGGAGCTTACAATCAAGATCTCTCTATCTCCCTCTCCCTCTGTTCATCATAGCAGGTATAAATAATTTTAGTAATTTATCACCTCCTAAAATACAACAAATGATTTCATCTTCCCAAAGCCCAACTCTTATCTATAAACAAATCATTAAATCCCTTGTTATTCCAGTCCTGATGTCAGCAAAAAATCATTAAGGGTTACCAAAGATAACATATCTATTTTAACCTTGACCAGATAAAACAACCTTATATTCCTTCCTTTTACTTCTAACAATCTTGATTTGTGATATCTTTAAACAGTGTTGTGGAACTTAATTTCACTTTCTTGATTTGTTATTTGTATATACCTTTCAATTATTAAGGTATCAACCCGTTTCTTTTGTATGTTCGTTGGTGTTTGGTTTTTTTTGCAGCCTCTCATTTTTAAATCTAGTTTCAAATCAATCTCAGTCTTGTTAAGTATATTCCTCTTCCATAACATCTTTTAAACAAAATCTAACTATAGAGGCAGACACTCTTAAAACTAACTTCTGGGTCCATTGTTTGAAAACATCTTCAATATATCCAATGTTAACATATCTTGCTTCAATATGTAATTGTAAGTCAAGTTTGTGTGTTATTTGCCTATAATTGTAATTAGTTCCCTCTATGGTCCAATTTTAAAATTCTTATTATTATTTTTTTTTAAATCAAAACAAAAGCATTTTTCCATGGGAGGGATTCTTATAATTAATTCCAAAATATTATTTCAAATTTATATGTAATCTTTGTCCATTTATAAGTTTTAATCACCCTTTTGCTGTTCCATATACATAAATTGTATTCAAACTTTTACTAAGGATTGAAGGAAACTAACCCAGTGCGATAAAAGTTATCAATCCAAAGGTTCCTAATAGCTGAACAGCAATTTACAAGAAATTTCCATAAGTGATTAGAAAATGAAGTATGTGGACTCAATGTCCTTTCAAAGGGCCAAGTATAGTGTGAATGAGATGTTATTCCCTCATCTTCAAGTGCTCTAAATCCATCAGAGACAACTGCCTTGCAGTCTCCTCATGAGGAGCCTGAAGCATTTGGGTGATTTCAAGTCTTTTTCCTTGCCTGGAGAGAAATTATGAAGGGCTGGTCTACTTCATTCCACCATAATCATCAACATATATACAGCCATCTTTGGTCTTCCATTTCTTCCCTGGAAGTTCTAAATGAAATATTCAATATAGCTCTATAATGATTCATAACAGTACAAACCAGCGGTGATATGTGCACTAAGGTATTAAGAACATAAGACATAGGTTGCTGAATCAAACCCTTGGTCCCTCTAATACAGGGGTGCTAAACTGGTGGCCCACGGACCAGAAGTGCCACACACAGGCCATGCCTTCCCCATCTCCACAAAGGGAAAAATGTGATGCTGCGAGTTTGACACCTGTGCTCTAGTCCAATAGTCCAGTAGTCTATTCCCTCAGTAGTCAACCAATTGCACAAAGAAGCCAACTGGTCTCCCAGCAGGAGTTGTCACATTGTCATCAATGGCTAATAGCCATTAATCCCCATGACTTCCATGAATTGGTCCAACTCATTTTTGAAGACGGCCGACAACCACATCTTGTGGTAAAAAATGAAAAAAAAAAAAGAGATAAAGTTGTTTGCAATGAATCAAAGGGATCTTATATAATTGATTAATAAAGATGATAAAGGGATGTTATATGGAATAATTTATAAATAACTTGTTTCATCAAGAGATAATATTTAAAATTAATTAAACATAGCCAGAAAGCATTCCTCATAAAATATATGCTTAAATCTGTAGAACGTTGTATAAATTCATTGCAATGGGCTGCTGATGTATTGCCTGCTCCCTCATATAATCAACCATCAGTTGATACATTACTGCTAACCAATCAAAAGGAATGCCATGATTTTCTAACAGAAGCCCACATTATAACAGAAACCCATATTTCTTCTCTGCCATCACAATCAAACTTTCCAAAAGACAATGCTGAATTTAGCCAAAGAGATACTATGTAAATTATCAAAAGTTTCTCCTCATAGCTATATGGCCTCTTTGTTCATTCATATCTGACTCTAGAGTAGAGTCTTAATATTTTGTGCAATTCCCTATATAATAGTCAAGTTCATTCAGATATTAATGAAAATGGTTTCATATTACATTTAAAAATGTGTCAAAGTTGATAGAATGGAAATAAAGAAATAGAGTAAAGAAGCCCATCATCGGTGAGTGTTCCTGGACTCTGCTTAAAAGAATAGACTAAACCATTGGATGTGAGGTCAAAGTGACATTCTTCATGGTTAAATATTAGTTATTTATGACTACAAGTAACTGTATGGAATGCAAAAAATGTTTGAGCTGCTATTTGGCAACAGGTATGCTATTGTTCTTTGACCCTTAAGTGCTAGAAACATAACATTGTGTTCACTATTGGTCATCCTACTGTTTATTCACTAGAATGTTAATTTTGTCTTCTGCATCTGTACCAATAACTTCTTTAATTTGGAACAGAACAGTCATAAACAGAGATGGGGGGATAAAATAACCTGCAGTATATTATTTTCAACATTCTTGTAATTTTCATTGGTCATGATAAGTACAGAAACTGTAGGTGGAATGATGTTTTCCCACAAAATATGCTAGTAGGGTTATTCTTAATTCCATTTTCTTTAAATCCAGTGATAACGGGTGGCATAATCTATGGCTACTCCAAGTTGTTGTGCCTGATTGGAAGGAATCCAATTCCTTTGGGACTATTTCTGAGACACCTGTTTGGAGTGATGCTGTAACTGAATATTTCTTGCCTGCAGAGATGGACTTTACCTGATCTTCAGCAATGGATGTGCATCTCTATTGGCAGGGCACTTTGCTGCTGGGAAAGGAACATTTTTCACACATTTTAACAACTTTCAAGCAGCTAGAGAGATTGTTACGGCTCCCCCCCTCCCCCGAATAAACTGAAAATTAACTTTCAATTAACTGTTTAGTACAATAGCTCTCTAAGCAACTTTTTTTTTTTTATTGAAAAAGTTTTATACATAAATGATTTTCAGTTTTAAC
>JANHFL010005215.1:24057-46190 GCA_032468155.1 Oxyrhabdium leporinum
CCCCCCCCGACCTCCCGAAGTAAAATACAGGGTATTTAATATAACAATCATAAACATTCTCTAAGCAACTTTTTATTGTCAATTTTAGATTTAAGGCAATTTCTATTTCTTGAGTCAAATATCTGGAAACATCTCTTTATAAATTCTCTTTTCAAAGGTTATTCAATGTGGTATGTTTGTTAAATGTTCAAAATGTTTTAAGATTTTACTGAAAAAGTTTAAAGTCCTCTTAGACAGTTTTTCAGGTTACGTAAATTTAATCTATTGTCATTTTCAATAAATAGATAACATGAGCAACTTCAGGGCATTGAAAAATATAAAAATAAAATCCAATAATAACAGTGCTAAATGTGGATATGGTAACAATTAGTCTGCCACCTCAATTAAAAAAGTAATGTTAATGAAGAACTTAACCTTGAGCTCATTCTGCTGTAATTGAGCATTCTGTATTTTAAATTTTTTCCATTGTTGGCATCTTGCATTTCAGGAAGGATGCTGTAGCTTGCAACAACTTTTGGTATTTGTATCATGCAGGACTTAATGTTTTGCTCAAGCAAGCTTCACTTGCATTGATGGGTCTAGTCAAAACATTATGAGGGATCCTTTTGTGATTGAGAAGAAAGACTTCTTGTAACGTGGAGTGTTCTCTCAGCTTCAAATGGGGTGTCATGTCCTCAAAAGGTTACATTCCCAGGCTGGTTTGGAGAATACGGATACAACCAGAATAGTGTGTACTTTTAAAAATATGTTGATTGGCCCATAGATGAATTTTTTGTTAAGCACTAGTCCACCAGGATGTTTGCTTTTGAAGAATAAACATCAGAACTCTTATACTAGGTATAGCTAAAGTATGTTGGCAGCTAAGCCCTTAAAAATGACATCACTTAATCCACTGTTTTTTGAGTTGCACTAAAAGATTTTAAAAATCAGTTATAAGTGTTTTTTTCTGGTTCACATTGTCCTAATTCAAAGAATAAGGAGAATCCTACTGAGTTATTTCAGAGTTGATCATAGATATGTATGTATAAATAGTATTTCACTCTACTGGAAATAGTCTGTTATAATCTTTGGAATAGTACTTATGGTTTATGGTGCATGCAAATACTAATGCTACTGCTATAAAACATATTTCACCCTTTCTAAAAAGAAGCATGCAAAATGCCTTATAAATATATAAGGGGTGTGTTTTTCAGAACTGCTGTTTGATTTAAGTATGTTGCTCTACTTCTAGATGTATTAAGTACTATACTGCAAATCAGTTTACTGGCTTGGGGTTTTGAGTTGTATTATAAAGCAGGCATGATGTTTCAAGATAGATAGGGATGGAGACAGACAGAGGGAGGGAGAGAGGGAGATTATATATATAGATTTAGATAGAGAGTTTAAAACAATGAGCAATATGTTTTAAAATAGTGACACTATTCTATAGAAATAATAAAAGGACTATTGAGAATAAAATTGTTATTTAAATATAAACCATCTGCTTTTGTTTAATTGTTCAATCTAAAAACTTAAAAACTCAGGGTAATTCAGTCATTTTTTCTGATAATAATGGCATATGATTAATCACTGGTTAGATAGAATTATACTCAATACCTAGTGAGATACTGCTGAATCTGCATGCAAATCTCATGCTCTGAAAAAAAATGGGTTGATTATTTAGAGGACTTCTCTGTGTTACCATTCAGTAAAGATACAGAATCAGACAAGTAGCTTATGACTCCATTGAGAATTGGAGCAGAAAACCCACAATATACTATAGGATTTCTGAATGTTGATTGGCTAACAAATTAGATCGGCTGATAAATATATCATCAGTGAATGCCAGATAAAAGGCTCTTCGTGGCTCTTGCTGCTACCATAGTGACTAGAGACTTCCCTGTCTGCGAAAGCAAAATCTCTGGGGATTTTAGATCAGATTATGCCTGAATGGAAGTAAGACGAGATGCTTCTCTGCTAGTGTATTTTTAGTTTCATTCAAGGTTGTCAGGGTTTAGTTATGAAGTGCAAATGCATCTCTAATATTGCTGGCCACTGGGTTTCATTTTTTTGCTCAGACCTGCTAGTGCTGTTGTGCCAAGGTATAAAAGAGATATGGGGTGACTTTAAGTTTAGTGCCTTGACTTTGTTTCTTTCTAGAAGCCTGGCATCCACCATTCAGAACCTGTGCAAAACAAAAGAAAGGAGGCTGGGTGGAGAGGAAAGATGCTTTTGAATTGAGTTCACTCCTGTTCCATGCAGTTTTCTTGGCAGGATGATAGAAATAGCTTGCCACTGTCTTTTGGGGATTTGCCTTTAATTCCCACTTTAGTTAACAGCCCTGAAATTCCTTACTAATCTTCTATCCAAATACTACCAGGATGAACTCAAAGCATACTTTAAAAATTATAGAATAAGATGCCTTTGAAAACATGCACAGATATGTATTTGTGATTTATAAGTCCTTTCATATAAAAATCATTTCTTCTAAACGTTCTTTTTCAACAGCCTAATTTGCAAGAAAGATTAATTATTGTCGGAAAATTAGGTGTCATTTGCAGATCTACTGCAAATTGCAAATGCATTATATAAACAGCACTGTTTAATATGTTCCATATCCCCAAGCCCCCACCACACCCTGCCAATCTATTGTCAGTGTTGAATTAGATTGTGATAACACTTAAGTTAGCTACTATTCAGGGAGTCAGGGAAGCATTACTGAAACTTCTCTTCAGGCAGCAAACCATAAAGATTGCAACTGAAGTGGAATGGGATTGGAGTTTTCTAATTTCTGATTCAGACAGAGGATTCTTACTGTAGATTTGTTCCTCTTCTTCTTTGACACCTAAAGAAACAGACCTATCTGAATTAATTTATTGTCCTATGTAGAGAAATGGAAAACAACATTTATGTTACAATATTTATTAGCTTTACACATTTAAACAAAAATGCATTATGTTATAGAGTGGGGCAAAAGCTCTTATAAGATTTAATGCTCCTTTGCCCCACCTTTTTAAAAAAAAAAATATTGCACACTGAAGAATAGAAATTGGAGAAGCTTAGGCTAAACCCCCATTTCATATGTAAATGCCTGTTCCATTTATAATGTATTTGTTGTGCTGTTTTGTTCACTGATCAAGCTGAAATAATGCTATGGGCAGTGCTCTTGAGAGCACTTTACCTCATTAAAATGTATTTGCAAATCGCCTATGGCAAGAATTCCAGTCCATCTCAACAATAAACTATATAATCCTTCAGATTAACATATTTATTTATCGGGTGCAATTTTGGTAACATAAGCCCTGGTCCATTAAAATATGATATAATAATCCTTCTTTGTATGATGGAATTATTGCTCCTTTCCTCCTCTGACATATTATCAATCAGTGCTAATCCTACAAGCATTTCGCTTATTTTGTAACATCAGTGCTTGGGATGGAGGCTTGATAATCAGGTGCCATATTCTAAAAGGACTCTTGTTTTATATAGTATTGGCTTAGTGGAATGTGACAGGCTGATCCAGTTTCCAAGATACATGGGGAGTGAGAATGTAAACAAGAGCCCATGGCTACATTCTTGGGATTTCACTTCAGCTAAGAGGAAGGAGGGAAATAAGTGTTCGAGAGTTTAGTTCAAGATAAAAGGTGTTGCGGTTGAGTACACTCTTTCTTTAGAAAATACCACTGAAATAGAACACATCTAGGGATATAATTTGTTATTTTAACATGTACTGTAGATACACAGGTTTCTATCAACATGTCCTACATTTCCATGGAGAAAAAGGGTTTTCTCACTTCCTACTTCTGAGGAAGCAGCTATTTAACCAACTTTTTTTAGAATAAGTTGATTGTTTAACTGTTGTTCTTGACAGTAAGAAAAAAAATGCAGAAAGGTCATTACTGTGAAATAGCCTATTTGAAAACTGGTATTCTCAGAAGAAGTGATTTAATAATTAAAGTGCTGAGCCATAGTTACCTAATAACATGGCAAGATATGGAAGCAGAAAATTCACAAATCAATCAGAAAAACAATAAAATCAAATATTTCTATTTCAGGAGAGTCAGTCAGTTGGTATATGCTATACTACTATTCAGTGACATGCAAATTTTGAATGCTTTTTTTCAGAGTTGACATCTAGGTCTATAATGTTATCAGATTAGATTTCAGATATCTCAGATAGCATATTTCTATATCAAGTAAAATAGTAGTTTTGGAAAAGATACAGGTTGGATCCAGAGTAATCCTTTCTTTTGCTAAAGAAAGCTGGGTGACCTTGAGCCAGTCATTTTCTCTTAGCCCTAGGAAGGACGCAATGGCAAATCACTTCTGAAAAAAAAATGCCAAGAAAACTGCATTTAACAATCTCCAAGAATTGGACATGATTGAACAGAAGGAAAAAAGTGCCTAATCTTAATGTAGTTAAAACTTATAATAGGTAAAAGGCAACTTCCTCACCCCAAAAAAACCCTCATGTTATAGACAGTGTATATACTAAATTAACCTTATATAGCAGCACAATACTGAAACTATATACAAAAAAATTTGAAAAATTGAGACAAGTTGAATACGATTTTAGTTATGTTTTGCAGATTACGACAGCGAAACTGTCCGCACAATCCCCTTATTCTGTCATTAGAAAAGGAGGTGGGTGGTGTTGGAACAGCAAAATTTGGAAATATCATATATTGTGAAATCCACTTAGACAACCATGACCTGGATGACTGAGAATCTTTACAGACTCATTGCCACTGCCATTAAGTACCTACATTTTGCTGTTGATCATCCTCATCTTCTCTTTCCTTCCACTTCTCCTGGCATTATAGCCATCTCCAAAAGTTAGATAAATGTATTTAAAGTGCGGTTATTAAGACTGATCATTTGTGCTTCAGGTTAGAACTCTGAGTTGATTTGCTTATTTTCTTGACTCCTGTATTCTCAGGAGTCTTCTCTAACACCAAATTTTAAAAGTGTCAATACTTTTTCTATTCTGCTTTTTCAAGATCCAATTTTCACTTCTGTAGTGAAACCTAGTGTCACGGGAAATGCCGTTATTGGTGCTGTTCTCATCTTTATATGTATAGACGTATCATAACATCTGAATATCTTTTCTGGGGCCTTCATGAATGCTCTACCACGTTTTAGTCTACCACGTATTTCATGATGGCTTGTCTTTTACTATTGATTTTTTTTCTTTTTCTATTCAATCATTGATTCTTGGTGATTGCTTGGACAAGTAGCTGCAGTTTTCTTGGCAAGGTTTTTCAGGAGTGGTTTGCCACTCTTTCCTTCCCACGGCAGAGAGAAAGTGACTAGCCCAAGTCATCCCAATGGCTGTCTGCACCCAAATTTCCCTCACCTCCAGTCACCCACTGCATGCTGTAGTGTAGCCATTGTTGTCCTGGTGTTTACTCCTCTATTATATACACTCTTATCTTCCTCTGTTCAACATATGCACCAAAGCCTCATACTTTTAAAGACAGAGCACAGAGTGATTCAGTAAGTGCCCTTACTGCCTTAAAGTCTGGGAAGGAAGAAATCAAGCTGTGAACCTCTCATTCCACAACCATGCAAAAAATTGGAAGATATATCCTTTTGTAATATACCAATTTACCAGAATGCTACTTGCCACCCCCACTAGTTTCAACTCCCACGGGAGGCATTTTACACTTTTGTGGATGATTGCCATATTCAACAAATGTTTTTGTCTTATGCAAATGCTTTGATAGGTAGAGATACTTGTAACTACGCAGCTACAGATATATGTTTAACAATGGTTCAGTGCTTGCCCTTGAAGCATGACAGCTAACTTTGAGGGTTATTTAAAAAAATGCAGAGAGACAGAAGTGCAAGGTGTCTGCTGAACACTACCATCCATAACACATTGGAATTCAAGGTGACACATTGGAAACCTCTAGACTAAGAAATGATACCTGTGGGAAATTAACATGATAAAGCCTTTCTTTGGTGGGAGAGTGGAAAAACGAGCATGTAACTAAGAATTGCCTTAAGGATTTTAAAGAAGCCCTGGCTTCTTTAAATTTTATAGCAAATTTACACTGAAATATTAGAAATTTTAAATTGTTAGGAATAGTGTAGCAAATCCAGTCTCTTGTTGTTGAGACTTGTGGGTTTTTTGTTAATACAAAGGAGATACGGAAGTGCTGAGGTAAATTTGAACTATCTTTTAGGTATAAATAAACACATTTTCCTTCATGATCAAAGATTACATAAATACTAAAGATAAATTTAGCCTGCTTATTGTGTTATAATCTTGGCAGGTAGGAAATTTTTGTGACAGTATGACATCTTAAAGCTGTTTGCCCTGATAGGTTACACTTATCAGGAAGAACAGCTTTTAAGCATACTGCACTTGGAAATCAGTTCTTCTGTTTAAGATTTACATATTAGGTACATGTCACATATATTATATGCAAACTGGGTGCAGAGAAATGGTCTGCATAATTGGATGAACTGTAAATCTTGTGATCACAATTCCATTGTAAGATAATAAATGAAGACCTTAGTCATCGTTTATGCTCTTTTGGCTTGCTGTGTATTATGGCCTTCTGGGCTTTGGGCTTTTGATAGCTGCTGCTTTGTAGTGAGAAAGCTGAATGCATTGATAATGCCTTGAATGTGAGAAATGGTTTCCCTTCAGCCAAAATTTTTATATGTCTGGAACTCATTTGCTTTCCTAAATAAGAAGTGCTGCTTTGTCTCAATATAGCAAAGACGTTTGGAAACACTTTGTAAGGGAAGAAACCATTACTTGACTGATAGATATCTGCCCATTTTAATGAAATATGTAAGTATTGAATATAAGTAATACATCATCATCATTTTAGTCATTGTCTGTCCACTGCAGGATGAAGGCCTCTTTCGCATGGTTCCAACTAATACAGTCCTGAGCTTTCTTTTGCCAATTGGACCCACAATACTTGCTGATGTCATCAATCCATCTTGTTTTAGGTCTCTTTTGTAGATGCTTTTATAAAGTGGGATCCATTCTATGATTGCCTGGGTCAACCTGCCATCAGTTCTTCTTGCTACGTGACCAGCCCATTTCCATTTCAATTCTTCTACTTTCTTGATGATATCATATACTTTTGTTTGTTCTCTAGTCCATGTGCAGATCTTTCTACTTTGCCTTGTAATCTTGTCTGTCTTGTAATCTTGTCTTGTAATGTATTTCTCAGGTAATACATATTACCTGAGAAACTTTGAAAGAAGTTCAGAAACATCAGTCTGGCTTGTGTGCTTAATACTATTTACACACAATAAATTTGATGTAAAATCTTTCTAACTTACACCAATTTTAAGCAATCCTAGTTGATTGAAAATGTAAGTGGACACTCCTGTTTTGCTGCTTGTAGTTTGTCAAAAGAACAAAAAACTCAAGTTAATTCCTAAAGAGCTACACCACAAGTGTCAAATTTGCCGTGTCACGTTGCCATCACGTGACGTTTCATGATGTTTTTCCCCTTCACGGAGCTCAGGTGGATGTGGCCTGTGCGTGATACATCTGGCCCGCAGGTCGCCAGTTTGACACTCCTGATATACTATGGATTAGCTTTATAGGAAAACTTGTTTGAGTGGAGTATGTTATAGAACACAGGGATCTTTGCTCTCAAAAGCTGCTGAATTGTGTCTTCGAAGAAAATATGATAATAAATTTCTTGATGGAACATACATTTGTTCATATCATACAAACAGGACTTAAATCTCATTCCTCAGAACTGGCTTAGGGATCTTTGATGGGGACCATCAAAGGTTATATAAGCCATGTTGGTATAATAATTTCACAGGTGTGGTGACTATTTTAAAATTATTGTTGAATTGTATCAAGCAAATATGACTAAATGTTTCGCTGAGATTCTTAAAAAGAGAATTTAAGAGGACACCTTTTATACTGTGAATTTAGTAGTGATCTTTAGTAGATGATTATTTAAATAATAAATCTTATATGGGGTCATAATGTTACATTAATTTATTTTATATTTTAGACTTTGACTATGATATGTTAATCAGATTTAAGCAGTTTTATAATATATATAATCTGTTCCTTCTATCTATTGTAGGAAAATTGCATTTACTGTAAGGAATTTGAGGACATTTCACAACCAGTTATATTAATGACATGTCTGTGCAAGAAAAGTTTATTCAGGATTTATCACTTATGCTGTTATAAAATAATCATATTCCGTGTGTTTCATTGTAGATTTTCTCTGGGATAAAGAGCTGTGAATGCTTTAGGGGTTAAGCAGTGACAGAGTCATTGAGAAATACTTTAAAGCAGTTTCAAATTTCTCTGGAGATCTTTTCAAGTTAGTCAGAAAAAAAATAGATTCACGTATTGTTCCATAGGTATGAACAGTAGAATAATACGAATGGAACTGAAATCATATTTGTATTCTGCTTATCTGAAAAGAGATAAACTACAGATAGTCAGCACATAGTTTATACACTTAGATAATATATGAACAATATCCAACTTTATAGCTACCTAAGACTTTGTTGTCAAGTGCTTCCTCTTGGAATGGACAGTTTGCATCTATATTTTCTGCCTTGTTTAGGTTTATTAATGTCTATATGTTACTTTGGACATGTCAGTAATATAGTCATTCAGAATAAAAAAAAAGATATTTCATACTCTAGAAGTTACCAGTACATAGCTCCTCTGCATTAGTTTTGTTGCTTACCATTAGGGTACTGTAGCTTCTTAACAACAGCAAGAAAAATCATGTGTATCCCCCCCTTCCATAACACATCACTATGATTCTTGATTCCAGAGATCTTTATTTCTTTTTTATTCTGAGGAAAGGAAAATCTCTTTCTCTCAAAGCATAGCCATTTTCCAGAGTATTCCATAAGGAGAGTCTTATTACATGCAAAGGATTGCATATCTGAAAATGAAAAAGGACATAGGGATACATGTAGCTTCCTCCTTGTCTGGAACATTCCCATTTCCTCTGTCCAACACTTGAGAACTATTTGGGGGGGAAGTCTCCCATAGTATGAGATGAGTTCTCCTCCCCCCATTCCCCCATGATGAGGTGAGCATTACACTCAATTCCTAGATACATATTGTATACTGTCAAAAGTTTATTTAAACTTTTGTGTTGCACTCTAGTAATGTCTTGATACTGTTGGGTGGAAAGTATACAAACTTGAGTGTTTGTCTGCCAGCATTTAAAATGTGTCGTATTTCTTTCAATTATTGAAAGTGGTGTTGGAACAATACAAATACACAGTATACTGTATATTGAAATGGAGACATAAGCAAATCCAAATCACATATTTACAGGTAACTGTGAATTACAGACACATATTCCATTGATGTTTGTGTAGTGTCTTCAAATCAATCTGCACTCCTATAAACTGCCTGGACAAGTCTGCAGTTTTCTCGACAACATAGCCATCTGTAGTCACAAAGTGAGATAGGTTTTGTGTCTCTGTCTGTGAGTGTGTTATCTATATGATACACATCTAATACACAGACACACACACAGACACACACACATATGCACACATACATATATGGAATAAATAAACATTTTCAAAGTAGTCTCTATTGCTTTGTTTTTAAGATGGAAAGAAAGGAACTAGAGTTTAGGTTTACCTGTTCCTACAGTTCAGTGCCTTAACCACTCAACCAAATAGGTTCTCCATTGATACAGAAAAATAATTTGCATTGTGCAGACTGCATGCCTGAACAACAGATCTTGTTTGGAACATAATGTAAATAGAAATATGAAAGGGTACTTCAACAAGGTGAAGAATATAGCTCTTTATAACTGACTTAAATAACTCTACTCTTGAGAAAATAATAAAAGTGGATATAAAATATAGCTGGTCATGTTTTAATAGAAGTCAAGGCTTCAAACTTTCGTACAATTACTAAGAAGCTAATACCACTGATTCCAAAAACTCCATAAACAGGGCATAAACAATATTGTCTCAGATCTCTGGTCAATGTACATTTGCATCTTTTAAGCTTTAACTTTGCATTGCAGTACATAAGTAAATAAAGGGACTGCATTGATTAATACACAGAATTCTGCCAAAATTGATTTTGAAAACAAAATTGATAGAAATGCTCATATGCTTTTACTATTTCAGATTTTCTCAGAATGTTCTAGAAGCCAAGTTTTTCTTGTAATTTGTCTGTCACCTTTACAAATGTGTAATGACTCAGATTGTTTTCTCCAAAAGGGAAATGCTTTTCGCTCACTGGAAGCATTCAAATGTTTTTTCAACAGTCTGAAAATATAATTTGTGTTTAGAAACTCCCCAGAGCTCAGAAATACTATATATGTAACATATATATAAATATAAATATATATGTATACAAAACATAAATATATATGTAAACAAAAGAAGCATTTTGTTGCATTAGCAAATAGCATTCTAGTGGCCTTTTCTATATGGTTTACTTTTTTAGAACTATGATAGAATAGTTTGTATTTCTAGAATATATTCGAGAAATAGAATGTAAAAAATTACCTATGGCTGATTCAGAGCTGGCTCACATATACCTATTAATCCATGACTGAAGCGTGAAATAATGATTTGCATGTATGAGTTGTTAATCATAGATCAAATCTTTCTATACTGAAACCTTGATTTTTTTTCAGACCTCAGTTTTTTGAGGTTTGCACACAGTAGATAACATTTTATTACAGTGTAACAAAATACAGTGTATTTGTGTGCATGTATGTGTGTATACATTTTGTTACAGAACATACAATGTATAACTCTAAGCTTTCACAGTTACATTAATCTTTCTCCATGTATTGTGCATTTTAGTTTCCCAGTTCATCTTCATTGCCTTTTCCTGAACCAGTTTTAAAGGCTCCAAGTAATTATCAAAATATAGCGTTCAGAAGTGGATATACTCAAGAAATGATCCGCCCGGTTAAAAATAATGCGGAACTATCAGTTTCTGTGCTTTGAAATTATACTTCATCCAAAATGGGATTTACATTTTTTTCTAGATCTATCACTTTGCTACTCCGTAATCAGTTTGTAGCCCACTACTATTCTAATATCTTTTACATAAGTTTTATTACCAAATCAGGTATCTCTAATTGCATACCTATGCATTTGATGTTTGTTTCCTAACTGCAGAATATTGGAGTCTCTAAATATTGTTTTTCGATTAAGATCTTTTGGTTTTGTTCTTCTTCTGAATATTAGCTATACAGACCAATTTTCTTTTGCAAATATACATTTTGCATTTCCTTTTAGCTTCTTCCAAATCATTAATAAAAATACAGAAGAGTAGAATGTCCAGGAATGATCCTTGTGGCACCTCACTCAAAACTTTTCTAATGTTTGTTAAGAAACCAGTAATGAATACTCTGTACAAACAATTTTTAAACTAGTTATGTATTCACTTAATTGTCATGCACCACAACCACCTTCACAAGCTTTCTTATCAGAAAATGATGGAACATTTTATCCAATGCTTTGCTGAAATTAGAATTCATACCATACCCTTACAGTCTATTGTATAAGTTACTGCAACAAAAAAAAAACGGAACATGGTTTGGCAGGCAAGATTTGTTCTTGATAAGTGAGCACTGATTTCTGGTAGTCGTATTTTTTTCAAAGGGCTTACAGAGTAATCTTTTAATGATTTGAAGGTCACTGATCCCCCTTTTCTGTATTTTGAAGAAAAGTCATTTAGCTCTTCATTAATTCTCCAGGACTTCTCACATAATATGTTTTTTTTTCCTCAAAGCATCCGCAGGTGCTTTTAGTACTCTAGCATGCAGTTCATTTGAACTTAAAAATTCAAGGTAGTAAATTCCCTGACAGAGGTCTTTTAGGATTGAATGTCAATTTAGCTTCATCTTGCATTCTTCTGCAACATTCACCTGGCCCTTCACCTATTAAAGACATATCTATAGAGAAATAGGGAGAGAAATATAATGGTGGGGCCAGACACTGAATTTGTTTATCCCTCCCATAAATGTTAAATCAAATGACTTACAATGGACAAATAAGGCTTTTATTTATTTTAAAAATGAAGCTCAGTATGCCTGTAATACCAAACTAAAGGATTCAATGAATGATTATAGGTTACTTTTCTACCTCCTTTGAGAGACTAAGTATTTTGCTAGTTCTTCAGAGAATTCATAGCTTCTAAAAAATACAGAAATAAATCTATCTACTAGTGCTGGTAGAACTCTTTTCTGCTTCAAGACTGAGTCAGGAAGGAAAAGAATAAGTTGTTAAGCATGTATGATGGTTAGCTACAGTGTAAGAAATCTTCTTTATTGCGGCCAGTAACCTTCCCCTGGTATAACAGCAGTCTGTGACTTTAGTAGTTATATTCAACCATGGGGGCTGAAGCATTTCATTTCTAACTGCTCTAGTGCCTGGACTGGAGGAGACCGAGAGATAAATACACCATTCGTGTTGCAGGAATGAGGTATGAAGTCTCATAGATGAAGTGTCTGATACAAATAATCTGTGATGGTTTTATTTCACCTTTAGTGCTAACAATAAACCTAATCCTTTAGTACCTTCAGCGGTCATTTAAGTACAGCAGGAATGATAGTTTCACAGAAAAATGTCAGAAAGGGAGTTTTTCCCTTTGGCATAAAGCAAGCAACCATGCAAACTCACGTAAGGTGTAGTGAAAAAATGGGTTATGGGATGGCCATTTTCCCCCTAATTTTTTCACTGAATAAAGGTAAGCAAGGATATTTTTTTTTGAGATTGTATTATTTTAATAGTAGAGTACTGACTAAATGATGTTTTCTGCATAATATTGTGCAGGACAAAGCCAAATTTGGGGGTTGGTATGGTAGCAATGAAGATGATTGTAACTTGACTTCCAGTGGTGTCGGAAGTGAGGACAGTGAGCTCCGCCTGAGCTCTCCCTGGCGGAGGCTCTAAAAGGAGCCATAGCCACCCTGTAGGAGTAGTGAAATAAAGAGGGGCACCTTGCAGGTGAAGGAGAGTCGCATTTCTCCCCCTACTCAGAAATTTCCCCTCATCTGAAGACAAGGAGCAGCGGCAGTCAACATGGCTGCCACGAAGTTGGGAACAACTAAAACACCTAAGAAAGTGCAGGAGTGAAGAGAATAATGAACAGAGATTGTTTCTGGTGAGACGATTCTTCTTTTCTTTAAAAATTACCCCAAGGAAAACAAAAAATCCTAGAGAAGAGTTTCTAAAAATATAAACGTTTAAGTGGTGAAAAAAAATTACTTTCGATAAAGAGATTTATGCTGAAAAGTAAATCGAGAGCACTAGTTACAGATGAAAGGAAAAGTGACTCCTAGACTCCTGAAAATTTCCAGAGAAGGAAAGGAATATTTGATATCAGGTGGCTGTGACTTCTAACTGTTTATTACTTTACATTTACTAGAGCTAGAAATAAGAAAGACACTTTATAAAAGAGACTTTGGGAAGCCAGATTAAAATATTAAAACCATAAAGCTGACTTAAAGAACTTGGACTATTAGAGCATTGAGTATATGCTGGAACTGGCTCATCTAATTAATTGATTTTGTTCTGAAAGAAATGGATTCTGGTTGAAATGAATACCTGCTGGGGAAAAAAAACAGCACGGAAACTTGAGCATCGAAATACCGCATGGAAATATCGCTATTATGACTGGATTTGAAGGAACAGCTGTGGAAATGAGAGGACTTTTTAACGAGATGACTTTATTGTTCCAAAATATTAAGAACTCAATTGATGGCATAGATGAAAAAATGGAAAACATTTTGCAAAGAACAATGAATAAAGATCAGACTGCCCACGAACTGGTGGAAGCAACAGAAAGATTAGATGAAACGGATTACTCAAGGCAGCAAATTGAACACGAACAGGGAAAAAATATGGATCAGAAAAATCAACAAATGAAGCAAAAGCTCGATGAAGAGAAAGACCTGATAAATGGCAAGCAAAAGGACTGGAAAGAACAGATGAATTGGTCACATCAACAAATAAAGCAAAAAATAGGAATGACAAACCAGCTGATGAAGGAAGAAAAACCAAAGAAAATAAAACAGACAAATCGACAATTGGAGAGACAGGAAGATACCTTTGATGAGGAGATTGGAACATGGGCGGCTATCTGGGAAAATTGACAGTATAAGATTGTATTGGGAGAAATGTTTAGATTGAACAAGAATGATGTAGGTGAAGATAGAGATAGAGATGAGTGTGGGAGGTGAATTGGATAAGAATCAAAGCACTACAGAGGATAAGAGACAATGGACAGAAAGAATTGCCCTTTAAAGATTAAAGTAGCTTGATTGTAAGCTGAAAGAGGCAAAAATAAAATTAGATAGGGAAAATATTAGAATATAAATTGGTATAGAATAAATAAAAATAATAGAAAGATTAGAAGTTTACAGATGTTAGGCATTTTTTTCCTTTATGTATGTAAATTTGATAAATGTGATAGAGATTGCTAATACTGTTATTGTGAATTGGATTAATATGAATGATATCCAGAACCAACTTGATTCACACACAATATGGATGTGTGTGTGTGTGTGTGTGTGTGTATTTAAAAAAGCTGATTGTAACTCATTTTTCTTTCTGAAGGATTGGAGAATAAAAATAGCATTGAGACTACCCTCCAGCCACATAGTATGAGTTTAAACTTATGGCCATATAAACATACTGACCTCTAACTGAGTTTAGGCTACATTAGTTACAGTTAACTTATTTATCGGTATATGTTACTCTAGAACAAGGTAGACATTCCAAGCTATAAAACTTAATGTAAATGAAGGTTTGTTTATGCATTAAGCTGTTTGCTTTTGCTTTTATAATGAAGACTGCAGAGACCAAGAATACCTGAACTTTGTGTGATATTCAGATTATGACACTGTATAATTAAGTTCAAGGTAAGGACACCATTAAACCAGAATTCATTGTGGAGTTACAAATCGGAGTTGCAAATACCATAATTCTGTACTTGAACATTACATGAAGTTGTTTCTTCTTGGTCTGTTAACTGGATGTTATGAAAGAAGAAACAGAAAGGTGCCAAAAAGAAATTGATTTTCAATAAGCTAAAACTTTTAGCCTTGGATGTCTGAATTCAGAAAATGTTTGTTATGATATATGAATCCAGAGAATTATGACCTACAGTCACAAATACTGTCTCCAAGCATACTAAAATCTATGCTATCTTTAATTCCTTTATCTCATGGGTGTAAAATTCGATTGCATCATGTGACGTATTATGACGTATCATGTTTTTTGCCTTTGGGGAGCTGGGGTGGGGGTGCCCTGCAAATGATGCATCTGGCCCGTGGGCCACCAGTTTGACAGGGCTGCTTTATGTTCCCACTTTTCCAATGCCAAGATTAGATATTTTTTTTTGTGAAAAATACTATTAATTTGAAATTTAAATTATGTAGCATTAAAGAGTTTTTGATCTATTCTCAATAAAAAATTATGATATAGCAATAGCAATAGCACTTAGACTTACATACTGCTTCATAGTGCTTTACAGCCCTGTCGAAGTGGTTTACGGAGTCAACATATTGCCCCCAACAATCTAGGTCCTCATTTTATCAATCTTGATGTTCGTCCAGAGAACCTTGACATCTAACAGGTTGTGGGCTGTCCACAGTGTGTCCGCAGGTGGCTGGTAAGGCCTATACGGGCACGGAATGTTCTGCGACATGCCGGGCAGATGTGTGGGCGCCGCTATTGCAGCATTTGCAGCTCTGGCTTTGCAGAGTGCTTTCTTCTCTTGTGCTATGGTTGTCCTTCTCTCTTCAAATATCTGGCCACCTTGGTGGATCCATGTCTTGTGCCAGGGTCTCTCAGGAGGTTGTGTCGATATTCAGGGACTTGAGAGAGGCTTTCAGCATGTTTCAGAATATGGCAAAGATAGTTGCTATTCGTGATATTCAAAGTTTTGTTTTGAATACACAGATGTAATTATTTAAATATATGTTATGGAATTTGAAAACATTAATAATTTATACCCATATTTAACTCTCAGTAACAATTATGTTTAACAAGTGAAAATGCAAATATATCTTGTGTCTATCCAATTTCTTATTTGACACAAGGTTTTATGCAAAGAGATATTACTTAGGAATGGTAATTTCCAGCAGATTCATATATGCAATATCTCTAACTGTGGAGATCTTCTATTTATGCCTTGAGATAAAATCTGTAGAACTCTTAAATTGTAGTCTGTGTTACAGTGTTTATGGCTGAGGAGGCATGATTTTTTATTTATTTATCAAATTTATACAGCTGTCAGTTTTGCCAAAAGTGGCTTGAAGTTGAGAACAGTTATATTTTATTACCATAGCAAGCGTTTCTTTATAATATAGATTTATATGGTTTATATTGTGGATGACTAACAATAAATAGTAATATATTGATTAAAACTAATTAAAACAAACATGCTACATGGTATAAAACCCAACAGATACCAATCACCAACACAAAATAGGATTGCCTATTATTTAGGCCCAATGCTTAGGGGTAATTCCAGGTTTTTACAACCTTATAAAAAGCCTGCAAATTAGAAAAATCTGAAGCTCAGGAAACATGTTTTCCATGGGGGATGTACTGCAACAGAAAATGTATCTACTACTTGATTTTAAATAACATATGTTTTCAAATGAAATGTGACCTATGATGGTTACTGCAGCATTGAATTTACTGTTAAGAATAATTATATAGTTTTTCAATTGAAAGACCTTTGCCCAAGTACTTTTAATATATTCATACAACATGCTGAGCTATTAGTTGGGGTATTGTGATCAATGCTAATTGTTTTGCATACTTTGGCTTTGTGTGTTGTGTAAATCTAGCCACTGCATGTTGCCAACATTACTAAATCAAACATAGCGACAGGATTATTTCAGTGTATTGAACATAAGCAACTGAGTACAAGAAAAAATATATATCAAAGCACTGTATTCCACTTAGTCTAAGCAGAATTTCAAGCCAAGCCATGAAGAAACTGCACTCAGTTTTTTATGTTTTGCAAAAAACTATGCATTCATAAAACCATCCAAGAAAGGTAACCCTTAAAACTGCTTTGAAGCAAGTGCTTGTGATTTTTTAATATGTCATGATGAGATGTATGTAGACAGTTATGGCATCTAAAATCAGCATATTCTACTACAAAAAACTACTTGTACGGAGTGGTTATAATGCATAAAGTAATATATCATTTAGAAGCTTGCAGAAGGTTTTGAAAAATTGGATACACTAGACTAGTCGTTGGTAAACATTGCTTCAGCTATAGTTAGCTCATGCTCCCAAAATTCATCTTGCAAAATCAGAAAAGCGTAATAAAAAAAAATCAAAAAGTAATCTGGTCCTGAAATAATTGTTATTTACAAATTTCTGGATGAATGAACATATCTCCCATTTTTTTCCGAACGAAAACCATCCAAATGTGCCTTGGAAGCCTCTTAAAATTGAGCACTAAGAAAGCCCTACTCTGGGCCACCAAATAAGAGACAACCCCCTCCCAAGGACCACCAGCAGGGCCTCTTCAGCTGATCTTAATGCACAAGTCTTATAATGATCTTTTAAGAACCTGAGTAATAAGCTGTTTATGGTTTAGAAACTACAGTAATATACTGTAATTGTATTTGCAGTAGCTCACAAGCAGTCAAGAGCAGTGTTTTAGGGATTACATGGCATTAAATGGTCCTATTTAAGTATTCCACATTGCATTCTGCTTCTTGATATCTTCAAAGGTAGCCCCATGGAGAATGGACTTGTGTATAGATCATTGAGACTATGCTATGATCCATGTATGGTCATAATGGTGAGATCCATCATTTTAAAATTCATGTTCATATAACTTGAGGTAGCAAAACTTCTAAGCCAAAAGATTGCCCATCTCTATCCCCTTTATCATAGGGGAGTGGGCAGAATAATTTGATTTAGAGATCAGATAATAGCAGCAGAAGAAAAGCAAGCTAGCTACTAATGCTTCATCTGATTCCCAGGATTTACTGAGATATAATTTTGTAGTGGACCTGAGCCTTAAAAAGAACAGTCCAAGCCAAAACATATTTGTTGACTTATCTGCCCTTGTGGTTTATAAACAAACCATGCAACTGAATTTGCACCACACACTAAGTACAGTTGCAATTAGTAAGCAACAATATGAAAATGTTACTTTATTTGTTTACGCATATAGGTAGTTCTTGGTTAATTATAGCAGTTGGGACTGGAATTGCTGTTGCTGAGTGATGTGGTGTGATATCACATGCCCTATGTAGCACAGCTGTTATGGCAATCCTGGTTGCTGTCATTAAGTGAGGATTGTGGAGGTTATTAACCAAGAACTTCATATGTCCATAGTTTCTGACTTATTGCCAGCTTCCCTATTGACGTTGCTTGTGGGAAGCCAAGGAATGTTGGAAATCATGAT
Source organism: Oxyrhabdium leporinum (assembly GCA_032468155.1). Classification (NCBI taxonomy): domain Eukaryota; kingdom Metazoa; phylum Chordata; class Lepidosauria; order Squamata; family Cyclocoridae; genus Oxyrhabdium; species Oxyrhabdium leporinum. Next base: position 42,434 of record JANHFL010005215.1, read on the forward strand.
CACACGATCATGAGGCTCCTGTAATGGTTTGAACTCCGGCGGCTGGTCAGAAGTGATTAAATTTCTCTTTAAAATAAGTTTTATAAATCATCTTATCTCATGACAAGTTTTTCAGGTTAGACTTTGTTCCAAGCTATAGTTAGGCAAATCGGGTGAAGAAAAGAGTTGGAAGTTTCAACAAGTTTCCAGTTGCTCATATCTCTAATGTAAGATCTGAATTTCACCAAAGGGAAAGTATTGTATATACATGTCTATAGTATAAACATACCCACATAAATTAAGAATTATATGCTGCGTAGAAACAGTAAATAAGATTCATTTATGCTAAATAGTTAATTAAAATAAATTGGTCGCAATCTTAAAGCTATATTTTAAACTATTATATATTACCTTGTAAAAATACTGGTTAAAGGAATGTAGCTCATTCTATACTTTTATTTCAGATTTTATATATATATATACTCTTACATTGTTTTGTTTTATTTCAGTCTTTACTAATCATCATTTCAAAGAAATTGACTTTGATTTGTTTATCACATGATTCTCTTTTTCGCTGCTTCATAGCTCCCACTAACTATAAGTGTGACAACTAATGACAACATAGCACTCTTCTTTATATTTGGGGGGAACATTCTAAAGAAGGCATTTAATAATGAAGAGATCCTTACCTGCCCCAAAATACAGTCTTGCCTACATCTGTGATAAAACCTTACATACTTTGTAGCTCCCCTCCCCTGTAAAGTGTAATTGCAGCCATCAGAAGTTTGATAATTTTGGCTTTGTACATTAAACTGGCATCAACATATTCTGCCAGTTAGATTTCCTTGAGCTAGTTACTCTCTCTTAGCCCCAGGAAATAAGCACTAGGACTTATTTTCGGGGAAACACAATTTCAGGGTGAACAGCCTGGCTGAGCACCCCTCTTCCTGTCGTGCACACAAGAGACGGCAAGCATGTGGGGACCGACAGCATCTGGCAGCAGTTACAGCCCACAGGTCCCTTAGTCGGGACACTGGAGCTGCGGAATCCCCACAGCACATGTGAGTTGGGCTTATATTAGGTGCACGTTTAAAAATCAAGCCAGGGCTTATTTTCAGGGAAACACAATATTAAGTTATGCGGTATGGATGCAAACATGACTATACATTTCAGAGAATTCACAATTTAATCTAGCAGTTGGGTATTGGAGAGAGCAGTAAATCAATGGTATCTTAGTTCTTAGACGATCAAGAGCACTTGTGCTAACATAAACTCCACTATTTGTATTTTATATTTCTCCTGGATCTTTCAACATTTTTTTTTAGAATCAATAACTGTGTGCCACTTTGGTAACTCCATCCTCTGTCCTTTGAGAAGATACTAAGATTGTCCCCGATCAGGATCTCTGTGAACATAGTATTTTGTTGTGATTATCTTTTTTAATCACACAATACTGTTTTACAGTATTTTTACAGTATTGTTTTATCTTAGGATAAAAATTGGAGGCAAATGATGCCTTGTCTGTTTGGCTATGAAAAAGCTAGATATATTGAATAGATCAAGCTTTATCTTCTCCTGGAATTTTATTGTCACTTTTTCTAGATGTGAATGTTGATGAGTCCAAAGGCCATAATACTCTCTTGAAAAGATCTAGAAGAAGGTTACTAGGAGTTAGTGCTATACATACTTGCATCTCATGAAATGTTTTTAATACATGATTTTAGCTTGGGGGAAAAATATGGAAGATTTGGTTGTGTTTTATAAATAGAACTTGAATTAGCGGGCAATTGGAATAGATGACCCTAACATCTTTTATAATTTTCTGATTCTGTTAGTTTGACCAAATAGCAATGTGGTGGTATAGGTAAGCTGTGCACTATAGTATGCAGGATTTATTTTTTAAAAAATGTGGTTGATCAAAGTTGAACAAGCCACATCTGGGCTGAGAATCTCCTCATCACTGTAACTGTATATTCCTGGTAAAAGTTCCTATGTGATACAAATGTTTAAAATCACATTTTTGTTCAAATCACAATTTACAAAATATGCACTTGTTTCATATTTATTTTGGCTAGACTGTATTTATATTTATATTCAGCGGTACAAAATCTCATTTGCTAGGATTATGCATACATTTTAAATATATGCACATAAAATAGATTGTGTGTTTTTATCATAGCCAAAACTATTGCAGTTTTCCTTCTGAAAATCACATTTACCAAAAACATATGAGTCTTTTTAACTGTTTAAAATCATGATTATATGGCCTATAAATAAGTTAGTATTTCATTTATTAAATTATTTATGGTATGCAGTGTAAAGTATATAAGCCACACAGGCATATATATAATTCATTATATAAATTTTAGATAGAAGAAATCAAGTGACAATGCAATAGTTATCATGTCTGTGCTGCATATTGGGAAAAGTGCAATAAAAATACCCCAAGAAAAATTATACTGTTTGATTTATGCTGTATTGTGGCAGAGAAGGAGGAAGAGGAGATAAATTAAAGGAAAAGCAATTGTTGCTGACTCAATTGGTCGGTGACTTGATGAGAAGGACTGAAATGGTTAAATGAAACATGATTCTGAATATTTTTTAACTGAGAAAGCACAGAGATTGTATGAAAGGTGCTGCAGAAATGCAGTCTGTCTTGGTGGTATTGTTAAGAGTTGTTTGATGCAAGTCAATTCATCATAGATAAACAGAATCTAAAGAAAGCTTTGCAGTTTCTCTTATATGTAAATGAGAGATAAAGCTTAGTTTTAAAATCTTGATTAACAACAATTATCTTAATTAAGATTTTTTTTAAAAAAAATCCTCAACTGTCAGATATCTCACAGAAAAAAATGCAAAAATCCACATATACAATATAACAATCAAGAAAAATCAAGGGCTCAATTATATTCTAAAGAAAGACATAACCATATAAATAAGTTAATATGATAGCGAAATCTCATAAAGTAATGTAAAATCATGTTATTGATACCTTTCCTGGAAAAGAAGATTTTTAAAAAAAACTAAACAGATACTTTTTGCCAAATTTGTCCATTTTTATTAGGATCATAATCCCATGAATTCTCTGCTGATTAGACTTGATGGCTGACAAAACATTAACTTAGCAATGAACTATCTTTTTATGACCCTGAAAACTCTTAATTTGGGGTAGAGTTTGGGTCATGGAGCTGAGCATTTATTGGCTGGATGCCCTGCCTGACACCATGCAAAGATCCCAGCTTTTTTCTTTGTGCTCTAGGAAAGAAGCACTTTGTGCCCTAGGAAAGAATCTCCCACTATCTAGGATTGAACTCTCAATCTTTTGAATAGGAGGCAAGAGTCTTCACCATTAGGCCACCACACTCCTCAAAACAATAACACAATATATAAATATAAAATATATTTTTAAGAAGTGGTTGTACTATTTTTGATTTTAAAAAAAACAGAGACCACCTATAGACTAGGGTAAGACAGTGTCCCCATGGGAGCTGTTGTATCAACAATTTTCTCATAAGTCTTCTGTTGATTTGAATTTAGTTCTATAGTGGTAAATCATAGACTGAATAATGAGAAAAGAACAGACGAGTTTTAATAAGGAGAACAGAGGAGAAAATGATGTTGAAGAGGAAGGAGGATAAAGTGTAGTTGGCTTGGAGTTCAAGTCTAACATCTGCATAGCTTAGGTGAGAGGAAGGTTGATATGCAGGACCGCATCGTGTCTACTCCCCCCCGACGTCCCGTGCGGTCACACAGAGAGGGCCTGCTGGGGGTACCATCG